>JAKTSB010000170.1:0-51615 GCA_030579975.1 Blastobotrys buckinghamii (nom. inval.)
CCCCAAGCCAATGTCTATGTTCTTATAGTTTTAATTTTTCAGTTTAGAGCTATTTGTCCCTGCATGCATATGTTGGATTTAGAATGTACAGCTACTACTCAAGTTGAAATTCAACTAACGCATCCAAAACCAAATTATGATCAATGCCAAAAATAACAGAATGCTGCATCTAGTTTTGTTGGTATCGTTACTCAGTTTTATACCTCTACTACTGTTAATTAAAGTAATTGATGGAACCGGGAATATAAACTTATAAACTTCTAATTCTACCATTACTTGAAAGAATTGATTATCTATCAGTAATTACGGTGCAGCAAAATCAGTGCGGCGGATAGTGGAATCTTACGCTAAGGACGTCTGTGTCTTTAAAATTTGCAATTGGTGCAGATCCGGGGTAGTTTACCCCTTGGTACCGGTACAAAGTATTACTTACATTGTATTACCTTTCCGGATAGAATTTTATCCTGAAGCTTACCACTGGTACTGTATGATGCCATGGTAATAAGTTTCTTATTACAGGATTTATCTATTCTATCGATCGACCATTAAGCCGCTCGCGAGAACGCTTGATAACTCGGAAACTTGTAGAAAATCCAACTGTCCCTAGTGACACACTAAACGCGCCGAAATTTACCAACGCCTGCTTAAAACCCCCGGGCCGAAATAAATAACGGCTGGCACACAGTAATAAGGATATTTGCTGCCATAAATTTCTTTCTGTAGTAGAATGCATAGCTTGAATCCACCCATCAACGAAATATATGCTCTAAGCATTCATGATCTCGAGCATATACCATGGTAATGTAACGTTCTTTATGCATATAAAATATCTTTCTTATTAAATTGTTACGCTATTTGGCCGATGGCAAAAGGACTTTACAGACTACCGTTGGTTAATTTTTGATATCATTAGACTGAATAATACCAATAATATTTAATAATTCAAGATCAAGTTTTGATCGATTCGATTTTGAATCTTAGCATGGCTTCTACTAAATGTTTCGTTTATAGTTGTACGTGAGTGCAGCAAGCCTTATAATTGGCCCAACTTAAATTGCAATATAACTTAGAGTTTCTATAGTAATTCTTTATATATAGACTCGATCGAGGATATAATGCTACTTGCATACTATAAAAATAAAAATTCTGAATTAATGAATCCTCAGTTCGAACGTCAATCTCATAGCGATAATTGTAAATGAACTGTATTGATGTTTGGTCAAAATAACTTATAGAATTAACCAAATTTTTAAGAAGCTGCCAAATATATAGTGGAAGATACATGATACTGAAATCTAACAGACCTAGATGAGGCCCAAAATCCTCGTATTGATAATTAGAAAATAAAGTTGTGGATGTAAAAGTAATTTATGGTCCGCGAGTTATTATCGGATAAACCCACGGATCAGCACTATTTCAGGTCCCATTTTACTGCGCTACTCAAGCTTCACGGGGGGCTCGCCGGAATGTAAAGCGATTTCGGGCTAACTCGCCGAGCTCTGGGACTTTTTGGTCATTCTTTATTATATATTGAATTTTTTATAAAAATGATTACTTTGAATCGTTTACAAATTTACTTTTACTAATTTTTTAAACCCTATTTTTAAGTCTCCATTAAGGTATAAAAACTTTCTTATTCCCACCTATCACTTATTTATTAATTTCTTTCTTTGACCCTTTATCAAAGATAAAACATATCCATACACGCATAGCATATATCATAGATACCAAAATCACACAATGAGTAGTACAATAACACAAACAGAGAAAGTAATGAAAATAGAGCTAAGCTCATTACAAACGGAACTTCGCAACCCTCACACGACTGATATTGATCAATTATCAACATTACAGATGGTAGAAAAAATACATAATGAAGATTTTAACGCTGTTCAATCAATATCACCAAATTGTTTAAGAATTATTGCCAAGGCTATTGATGAAGCTGCACCTAAAGTTAGTAATGGGGGTCGAATGATCTACACTGGCGCAGGAACTTCAGGTAGATTAGGGGTTTTAGATGCTAGTGAAATCCCTCCGACATATTCTGCACCAAAAGATCAATTTGTTGCTGTTATTGCTGGTGGTGATATTGCATTAAGAAATGCTGTTGAAAATGCAGAAGATTCAACTGAGCAGGGTAAACAAGTTTTGAAAGATTTGAATTTGAATCCTGAATTAGATACAGTCATTGCTATTGCAGCAAGTGGTAGAACTCCATTTGTCTTAGGTGGTTTACAATATGCAAAAGAGATTGGATGCAGTACTATAGGTGTTGCTTGTTCATCACCAAGTGAAATGGAAGTATCAGGATTATGTGACTTTATGGTAAGTCCTGTTACTGGACCAGAAGTAGTTACAGGAAGTACAAGAATGAAAGCAGGTACTGCAACTAAACTGGTTTTAAATGCTATTTCAACAGGTATTATGATTAAAATTGGCAAGACTTGTGGTAATTTGATGGTAGATGTTAAAGCAACGAACAAAAAATTAGATGAAAGAGCAAGAAGAATTTTAAGAGAAGTTGCAGGTAACAATATCTATGTTTGTAATGATGATGGTGACGTTAGTTCAGATCCTATAAACATTTCAAATGATTCAAAAAGTGACAAATTAATCGATAATTTATTAGCTGCTTGTAGTAGATCTGTTAAATTGGCTATTGCAGTTGCTAAGACTGGGTTGACTCCAAAAGCCGCAAAGTTGGAGTTGGAAGTAGCTGGTGGGGTATTAAATACTGTTTTGGTTGAGCACGGTAAAGTTTAGTTTTTTACGATCATTCATGTATTGTTTTTGCATCTTATATAATTTTTTTAGATTTTATGATTATATGAGTTTAGATTTTAATGAGTAATGTTTTTATCTATGTGTATCAGCTATGTTTTCTCGTGAATGATTTTTTTTTTTTTCTGTATGCAGGTTTCTACAAGCTACTCCTACTGCAACTTGTTCTAGTGATAATTTTGATAACATTATGATGTGCTGATACCATGGTAATGGATAGTATATATGATGTAGGTTTTTTAATTTTGAATACAGAAGTATACGCCTTCAATTGCTTAAGGGTTCCCTTTTTACCATGGTACAAGCTAATGCAAGGTGTAGATCCGTCTGGGACGTGCGGCTTGGATCTGATTGGCGCCGCGTTCGAAAAATGCTCTAATTTTAGCAGAGACATATTTTTCTATAACAAAAAGATTCCTCCGCATAACATTGTTGTCTCTATTGCAATTGCACATTTCAATAACTACTTTATACCGGTTAATTGTCTTTCGGATTAATATACATCCTAATTTCACGTTCATAATATAATATTTATATTTAAAATAATTGGGCAGAACTTAACATTAATACGTACGAAATCTAAGTATTTTATAAAGATTGTTCAATAATAAAATCAAGCATCTCTTTCGAATAAAGCTTAAGCTTATAAGATTAAAATATTCATAAAATATATCTATTTTTTCGTTAAATAAGTCATATACACACATCATAAATCGTAAAATTAATAAAAAAATCCCTAAAAACAGAGAATAATAAAGCTGGTTTACTCAGGACATCAGAAAAAAAAAAAAAGTTCAGTCTGCATATTTTGATCTACCCCTCAACCTTTCCCCATACTTACTGAAAACAATGGGAATCAAAACCATAACGGTACTAGCAATAGACAAAATAGTACAACCCCAACCAACAGGGTAGTTCTGTGGGCCCAAATTTTCATACATCGCATTAGAAAATAATGGAAACGCACATGCAAATCCTGCTCTTGTTAGTCCATTTGATGCAAATACACTAGCCATAAATCTAGGAAACGATAAAGCTAAATAATTAAACATTGACTGGAAAATAAGAAATCCTCCAAAAGAGAAAATAGTTGACCCAAATAATGGTCCAACCCAAGCTGCATGAGTATCTTGGTTCTCGAAAGTTGCAGCCCAGCTGAAAATGTATAACCCTATTGGCATGGTAATACCACCGATTATTGCAGTGTACATGAATGTTTCTGGTTGCATATCGTGACCATTTCGTTTTGGAATTGTGAATCTAGTATAAATAACTGCAATATAAACTGCACAGGCTGTTAAAACACCGATTGCAACTGACAAATATGATAATCCTTGTTCAATCAAATTAAAGTGATAAATACCATTTAATGCAATTGGGAATGCTTCGAAAAATGAATACAAAATAGCATAAATCAATGCTAAATAACAATTGACAAAGAATACCATTGGTTCAGATAACGCAATTTCGAATGGCCGATACAAGGTATCAATAATAGTTTGTTTCATTGTCATTTGAGAGACTTCCACCTCGCCTATTGATACTATATTATTATTACCGGTTAACTTTCTAATCCGCTGAGCCTTTTTGTGTAATAAATAATTTTTTGAAGTTTCAGGTAAGAAGCAAAATAATAATGCCAGTGTAATACCACACAAAATTAACAAAAACCAAAAAGTCCAGTATACATCCAATAACTGTGAAAATGCACCACCAACCAATGGTCCCAAAACCGGTCCACAAATACATGCAATAGAGTATGATGCTAGCCCGATAGGTAAGTAAGCAGCATCAATAACATCACCAACACTTGCTGGCCCTGTGGCTAGGGCAGGTGAAGCAAAAATACCAGCTAATAATCTTAATGCAATTAATTCACCAATATTTCTACATAATGCTGTTGGGATTTGCAAAATAATGAAAATCGTCAATGTGATAATATAAATTGATGTTCTTCCAATTTTTGCATTTTCTGATAATGGTGAAAAAATCATTGGCCCAATTCCATACCCTATAACAAATATTGATAATGGGATAATTGCAACAACCCTACTAACTTTCATATCATGCATAATTTGTTCAACACCTGGTACATAAATAGACGATCCGATATAAACAGATGTAGTTAATAACATAATTAAAGAAATAAAAATTATCTTTTTCCATAACTGCCAATTCTTTGGATTCTCTGGATCTTGTGAGTTTTCCCAGTCTACAATAATCTTGTCGCTGTATATTGATAAATGCTTGTCGAGTTGTCCTTCACTAAAACTTGAAGATTTCTCATACTGTATTGATACTATGCTATCTGTTTTATTTAAATATTTTAATGGTAAAGTATAATCACTTTTCTCCTCCGGATGTTGCAATAATCGTTTTCCGCTGAAATGATAAATCAACTGCCCTAATGTTGAGTCTCTTATAAATGCTGACACCATTTCTGAATACTTATTTTATTTATTTGGCTTTATTATTTTAAACCGAATTGGAATCAAGGAATACCGGATTTTCAGTCCTATATATAATTTTGTTAATCATTGCTGAACAATAAGAACAGGCTACTGGTACTGCTAAAGAATCAAAACAGATAATATTATGTTTTACTTTGATATTATTTGTAACCTGCAGGTCATGATTATAAGGAAGGGCGGGTTGTGGCCATGGTGAATTTTATCCCTGCTTAAAATAACAATGGCTGGAATACTCTCTCGCAATTAATAAGGGTGCGATCTCTTATAATTATTTGAAAAAGAGGCCTAGTGCATAAATCAAACTGCTCATAACCTACAAAAAGCACTTAATATATATCTTTAGCGTATTATATTTGTGAAAGAAGTGAAGATAGCAGATAACTTCCATGATAATCAAGCTATTTTTGTACTCTGAAGCATGCTCGAGTAAACTTACGTCTTAAATTTTCAGCCTTACCGTATCCCAACTCATGCATAAGCCAAGATCCTATGAACTAAATATTTGAGGATAAAATGTATGGATGTAGTATATTTCGCCTACTGCACAATTTTATCGTGTACCATGCATGATATGTTGCACATTAGTTATAGATGAATGCACTACAGTAGTTATAGATGAATGCACTACAGTAGTTATAGATATAAACTTAAAGTTGGACAAAATGGCAATTGCTAGCTAGGGCTTAAGGGATAGTGCACCATGGACTGAGCAGATCGACAAAATTATTAGGGTAAAAAAATTTTGTTATATATGTAGGTGTCCAAAAATTAAATAATGTAAATTTAAAATACGAGATCGCAATTTAAAGGAGCTTGCCCCAGCCTAGTGATTTTTTTGATTCACAACGATCGTTATATATTGTGTAGTTACATTATTATGATAGCTAAACTTTATTCTCTTAATTGATGATTGTTTGCTTATTTACTTAATTATATACATGTATTTTTTATATCAAGTAGTTCATATGTAAGTGTGCCAGAATGGTAGCTAAAAATTAATTCCCTTTATTGGGGCCGACTTCCGAATATTTCTCCTATAGATAGTTCTATTGTTTCTTAATTAATAAATTTACACGTAACAATTGAAGAATAAATCAAAATATAACTTATTATAATTTTGCTCTCTGCAGCTATGGATATTATGTTGATTCTACAGTGTAGTTTAAAGAATTCTATGCATACACGTGAGTTCAAACTAGCTATCTTGGTTTTTTACCAGTAAATAGGAATGTGAGGCTCAAATTCTTGAAGGCTATTCAGCTAAGATCCAAGTTGCAACTTTGGTCATTAAATAATAGTCCTTTAAAGAAGGTTGACTCGTACGTGTGGCTTCACAAATTTGATAAATTTGAATTATCAATCTAAAGCTCAAAATTTATGCATTAATATACCCCTAGCAGCTTGAAGAGTATAGTTTAAGAGTCATTGAATATCGTAATAAGCATGAATTTGTCTGAACTGTTCTAAATTTAAATTAACCTATAACAGACCTAGCTATTTATAGTATACAGTCTGAATATTATATATCTTCTACCATTAAATTTGTGTTTTAGTGAAAAGTTCAAACTTGACTACATATTGAGCTAATGTAGGTACCCAGATTTGTGTTTTAGTGAAAAGTTCAAACTTGACTACATATTGAGCTAATGTAGGTACCCAGATTTGTGTTTTAGTGAAAAGTTCAAACTTGACTACATATTGAGCTAATGTAGGTACCCAGATTTGTACCGGTTCTAAATATATATAAGATTACATGTAATATTGGATTATAATAGTATCATTATAAGTTACCAGTATACAGTAAACTTTTTGTTCAGCCAGGCTAAAGCGAGCTGTAGGGTAATTATATGCATATAAGATTTTAGTCTCTGTATTTACAGTAAATTGTGATAAACCTATAGTATACTGGTAGCTCATGCTTCGAATACCTTTACCTTAAGAATTTCATGCTAAGGGTCCCAAAACAATAACGCACACACCCAACTAACGTGTCTCACTTAAATTAAACTTTAATTGTTCGTGGCAATACTTGAATTGGTGTGCATGTCTCATATTCAGACCTACCAGCCAATTTTTTTCTTTAAGCCCAACCAATATCAATACTTCTGACAGCTTGCATCAACTACCAAGCAAATTCTGTAATACTACTTATAACTTATTAGAGGGTTTTTCAAAAATGTTTATTGATTCTCTTAATAAGGACGTGTACAACACTAGAATTTAAAGCTCCTTTCAAATAATTTGAAAGCGAGGTTTAAACAAACTTAAGCGTGAAAGCTAAAGTTTAAGCTTTGATTACCACTGTACTGGTAGGTCTAGCCTCACATGTTAGCCATGCTGCAGCTTACACGTGCTGCAACCACACATATGTGTTATATATATATCCATATATAGGATATCTTAATGATTAAAATTTAATCGATCGATCCTCATATAAACTCGAAAATAATTCGATTTCGGGACGATCAATGTTATAAGCTAGATCGATTCGGATGCATCCATTAATTGCCATCCATGCATTGATAATTGAACTCTCTGTAGCCATGGTAATACCCAATACAGGATACAGTGGTGCAGCGGTAGGTTAAATAAATTAAGACGGTCAGTTTATAAACTGGATCCCAAAAACTTAATTAAACTGTAAATTCTCTTATCCTCTTAATGACCTGGTCAGCATACACGTAAACCAACGCGATTCCAAATACAAACGCGACAATAAGATCCTCTGTAATACTAGAGTAGGCTGCAGTTATAAAAAGCTAAAAGCCTGGTCTATCAATTTATATATATAAGTTTATAAATTTAAATCATGGAATACTATGAATTATTGCAATTATGAGAATATAAACACTACTCCTAGCCAACTAACTCGTATATATCTGCAGCCGGCTAGCTATTGAGCACCGTACCAAGCGAGGGATGAACGCGCACACAATTAATGCTAACTATATGATTAGAGAAGGGTGTAAAAGCTATTAACTACTTCTATTATTATAAGTTTTTGGTATCAGATATACCGCAGAACTCAATGAAAAATTCTATCAAAATAGCCGTTGGTTCGGAAATATAAATTAGGAACCAATTATAGAGCTAGGTGTTTATTACTGTTAGATTCTTGGATATACGATACCAGAGAGTCCTTAATAGTTGTCAAACAATAGTATATTAAAAATAGTGACCCAGGTAAATACAATATTAACTTGATTAACTTGATGTTATAAACAATACTTAACAAAATTTCACAAATGTATATATGGACGTCGAGTTATCATCTTCACAATGATAACTCCGACATATCTTCCGATATCCAAAACATAGTGTAAACACTAACTACACAATGAGAAACCACACAAAACTATATCAGAATATCTATAACTCCAACAGCTACTGATTAATAATTGCGAAATTCAAACCGTCGTAATGCACAAGTATGAAATATCCTTCATTTCGCCGTAATAATAGTATGAATAACCAGGATTCGGATTTTAGCTCAAAATGCCATTAAATATTAAACTGTCATAATGCTTCATCGTCTACCATGGTATTTATAATCCATGGTGAAAAGATAAAAACCTTTTAAACCTAGCAAAGTTTCATAAGCTACACTTGCGTTATACATGCATGGCTCTTCGCCCAAAACAAAAAAAGTAATTATTGTGCATCAAGCACTAGTAACCTTTATGCCCTTCTTAAACTCCGTGCTTATCTAATCAGTTTGAAAGTCTTAAGCCGGGTTAACGGTGATAGTGATAAAGATGGAGAACATTAACTCCACAGATTTAACTGAATCATTCGAATCTTCATTATGCGTTAGCATTACAAAGACGCGTTGTACGAGAATTCTAGAAACAAATACGAGAGGGTCTAGATCAGATTGCGACAATTGGTAATATGAAGATTAAAAGGAAGTCTAGAAAATTTTATTACTGATAGCAACGTGCACATGTTCATATTATAATTGTGTTTATTGTTTTGAGATAATGGAATATGGGAATAGCAATTGGTGTATCATGTTTATTTATCAGCCACTTTATTGATTATAAGCTTAAGCTTTGACCTCTTTATGGGCTGTTCATGCATGCAATAACCCGAGATCGATTTTCATTAGAGGGTGTATGATGATATCCATGCACCTTTGTTTACAAGCGGCTATAAATTTAAGATTTAAATTTTACTGGTACACTTTATAACTCAGAGCTAATATATATCAAAATGTTGAACTTTGATCAATAAAAAAATATAATATGATGTGTAATTTTACAACCAGCAATCAGGGAAATAAATATTCAATTATAATGATTATTAAAAAGTAGGGTATGTAAAAATATGTGCAAAGAATTAATTAATTATATAAAAAGTAATACCAATTAAAAGAACAAACTGATATTAATGCTAAAGACTTGATAAAAGTAAAAACCAAATTTAAAAAACTTAGTTGGCAAATTTGGATTTACCTCTCAATCTTTCACCATGTTTTTGAAATACAATTGGGATAATAATCATAATAGCAGAAACTGCTGCTAATAAAGTACAGCCCCAACCAACTGGGAAATTCTTTGGACCCATGTGTTTATACATTTGAGTTGCAAACAATGGGAATGCACAAGCAAAACTTGCTCTCCAGAACCCATTAGATGCAAAGACACTAGCCATATATCTTGGGAATGACATTGCCAAATAGTTGAACATAGTTTGAAAAATAGTAAAACCACCCCAACTGAAAACACCTGCACCAATAATTGGAGCAATCCATGCACCAGGTACTTCTGAAGTATGGAAAGTAGCACTCCAACCAAAGATTAACATACCAATTGGCATCAAACATCCACCAAAGATAGCAGTTGGAATAAAAACTTCAGGAGTGATTGGTTCACCATTTAAAATTGGAAGAGTGAATTTTTTTCTAATAATGAAAATATAAGTAAAACATCCAACCAAAACACCAATTGCAACACCTAAATATGCTACCCCTTGTTCAACCAAGTTAAATCTGTAAATACCAGTTAAAATAATTGGGAATGCTTCAAAGAAAGTATAGAAAATTGCATAAACTAATGCAATGTAACAATTGACAAAGAAAACCATTGGCTCTTGTAATGCAATTTCAAATGGTCGATATAAAGTATCAATGACCATTTGTTTAGCATTCAAGTTTGAAATATAAATATCACCTTGAGAAATAATTTTATCATTACCAGTTAACTTTCTTAATCTAATAGCCTTTCGATACAATAAAGTTTGTTCTGAAGTTTCAGGTAAAAATGTGAACAAAACTACCAATGTAAAACCGCCTAAAATTAATAAAAACCAGAAAGTCCAATAAACAGATAACTCTTGAGCAAATGCACCACCAATCAATGGACCCAAAACTGGACCACAAACGGCTGCAATTGAGTAAGATGCTAAACCAATTGGTAAATATGGGATATTGATAACATCACCAATACTAGCACCACCAGTAGCTAAAGCAGGAGAAGCAAAAAAGCCAGCCAATGCTCGTAAAACAATTAATCCACCAATATTTCGACACAATGCAGTTGGAATTTGTAAGATAACAAAAATGAACAAAGTGCCAATATAAATATAACTTCGACCAACTGCAGGATGTTCAGATAAAGGAGAGAAAATCATTGGACCAATACCATAGGCAATAACAAAAACAGATAAAGGTAAAGTAGCGACAACTTGACCAACATGCATATCAACCATAATTTGCTCGACACCTGGAACAAAAATAGAAGAACCAATATAAATAGAAACAGTTAATAACATAATCAAACTTGTGAAAACAATTTTCTTATATAACTTCCAATTTTTTGGGTTTTCTTTATCGTCAGGACTATCCCAATCTACCATGATTTTATCATCTTCTTCTGTTTGTTCTTTTGTTTCGAATGTAGTTTCATTGTTAGTATCATCAATGTCGCTTTTTTCTATTGATACAACACTTCTTCTTTCACTTGGTGGTAAATATTTATTTGGAATAACATAAGTTGGCTTTTCTTCCGGGTGTTGAAATTTTCTCTTACCAGAGAAATGATAAACTAATTGACCAAGAACTGAGTCTCGTAAAAATACTGATACCATAATTGATTAATTTAGTACTTTGTTGATTGTATTAATATAATTATGAGAGATGGTTTAGATAATGAGAAATTAAAAAACTGAAATTTGAAGAGAAATTGTTCACATATTTATATCTTTCCAATTTATAGTAGTTTATATTTGTAATTCGGATATAAATCAATGTTAAAGCAGTATAAGGATGCGGAAATAGGGTTTAACAGGGAGTTAAGTAAAATAAACATGCGCAGTAAAATTTTAACATTTATGTATACTATAGAAACTGAGTAGAAAAAAAGATACTTGAAGATTTGTAATATATGTCTTACTTTTGTACTCAGTCTTAAACAGCAAAAAAAAAAAAAAAAAAATTTAGAATGATACATGATCATAAACGATGGTACGGCTTTCGACAGCAGTCTACCATGGATGGCTGATCTAGGACTTTAGAAAATTTAGGTCTAATATTGAATCCTTCAATTCTTCTTTTCATCTCTGGTTCAATGAAAATAATAACAAGCTCTTCATATATAATTCTTGAAATTGTTCTCTTCTTAACCGCAACAATCCAGCAAAATACTTTTGTTTTTTCAAAATCTTAAATTTTCTAAAGCCGCATTATTTACAATTTTCGGAGTTATCGAGGATGAATCATTCTAGATCTGTTGGTGGCATACTCTAATCCAATGCTTGAACGGTATAAGATTATTGTAGTATTGTTTTTATAGGTATTACTAAGCTCATATAAAAAACCTGGGCGAGAAGATTTTCTCACAGCCTTACTCTTTTCTTATTTTAGAAAAGACAAAACTTTCTCGTCGGAGATTTTCGGTCGGCTTTTTCTATAATATTTTTAATCGGACTTTCTTGATCTAGCTAGAAGTTTTTCAAAAAGGCTAAATTTCTAAGCTGTAGCGGGCACAAGAATATATGTGTGGATCAACCAGGACTGTATGATGAGTTTAGGTCGGCGATAGTTTGCCACTCAAGCTGCATTATTAGGACTTAAATCCTAAGTCCTATTTATTTCCATCTAAATCCATCCTTGTTTTATGGGAGCCATAAAACGTTGCCTTTCAAATAGTTGATACCAACGCATGTTTTTAATTGTTTGGAATTGAAATAACTTTGAAAGATCTTTATGGGGTCTAAATCTCTAAGCTCTTATAAGCCGTATAGAATCTCTATATATAAGAGTTGATACTGATTATTAATTATCTATATATATCTATCAATACTTAATTACATTAATAATACTATTATCAAACAGATCATGCTATTATTGTGCAATCATTGCAATATTGGTATCGCAAGCTATGATAAGATAAGATGCGCTGTAAATAAGGAAACCAAGTTATTATATATCTCTTAAACTATAAGCGTAAATGTTCCATGAATTTTTAACTTTTATAATAAACTATAGCAAGTGCGTTACTCGATCACACAAAGGACAAAAGTTAAAATCTAGACATCTGTAGTCCTGAAAAACTGCTCTCATGTGCACTCTATTTCCCTGGACATCCCATGGATACAACAATATTGCTGATAAATGCATCTGAATGATTGTGCTCGAGGCTCATTTGATTTGTATATGACGGCGATTCTCATTGTAGAGAAGCTGTTGTAGTAAAATAAATGTATAAACTTAAATTTGAATCCAAATTAATTCTATATGGATTAGAATTCTACCTTAAAGGTTATAAAATGTCGTGCATCATGGCCATTAATATTGCTAATGCTATCAATCAAATATATATATATATATATATAATGATACACGACAGCATAATGATGCTCGAGGTCAGTTCATATTTTGATGTTAAGCTCAGAAATACAGTGACTTATTTACTTAATGATTGATGGATGAATTTCTCAGTTTAGTAAAAACAAAGTGCTACAATATAATGAGTTCTCATGCCAAACATTCAATCGTTACCGCCGTGTACTGCTGTTCCAATTTTATTCGATCTACATAACACCGCGTTATACTTTGGATTATTAATCACCTACCATCTGCAGGAATTTAAAACGAAACCAATGTATCCGTGATGAATCGTGATTAATTTACTATTAAATATCAGATTCGTTTTTATCCAACTTCTTTAGAAATACACACTTGTTATGAAGAAAAGTTTTTTATTATCGTCCAATTGGATATATTTTAGATTTGGCTCAAGTGGCGTTACTGGATGTGTTATAATTAACATTTTCACAAAAAAGGAAAGCTATTTTCATATATATGTATATATGCAATAACAGAAACATCTATCCCACGGCTGGTTTGATTTATAACCATGGAATTCCCGATGGATATCCTTGGACGGCGAATCAAACGTTTTTTAATGATCGGGATGCTCCATGAAAAAAAATATTCATTAGTGTAATTGTAAGCTGATACACCAGCCGCACGGCTATGCATATATAGCTACAGTAGTTGTGGTAGGCTTCAAAGTTAATGACAAAAAAAAGCGGTGAAAAATTTTCAAGCGGCTTTATATGCAGAGTGCAGAACTGCTTTAAATTTTAGTTAAATTTGAAGCTTAAATCGGAAGCTTTAGTGGGTTTATAAGCCTGACACTTACATGTATATCTCCGAAAATTTTAGAGTAATGTAGAATCAGCTTCAAAATCAAATGTTAATAAACATAATTCTTAATTGGTACAGAAACTTGATTTTTTTTTTTATTTGAAAAGAAAGGGTTAAATAGTGGCAGTTACCATAGTAATTTTATTTAAGAGAAAGTGTCCGAATCGATCATCCATATTGCGACGCGAATGAAGTTTTTATTGTAGATCTTTCAGGTTTTGCAGTTCGTCGCGCGCGGCTGCGGGTTATTGTTCGTGACTTCTATTTCCCGAAAGGAATGCCGCACGACCCTAACGGGACCGACTTTAGACGACACGGGGGAACCTATGGATAATATAAAGTTAACATAGGTCAATTAGCTATTAGAGAAATACAACAAATAACTGGTCAAAGCATATCCTTGTTCAAGTAGTGCGGAGAATTATAGCTAGTACAAGTTAAATTTGTCTTCGACGCCCTGCTCAACATTATCAATCATATATCTATATAAAACACTGCCACCTGCTTTTACTCCATAGTTTCTGTTAACATGTTTGAATTCTTGCTTGTTTTTCAAAATTTTAATATATATAGGCTTTTCCCTGAAACTATAGTATCTGTACCTCTGTTTTGAACATGGCTCATAAAGTATAGTAGCTTTGGATCCGGATATAATAGGGTTGTCAACAATGTTTTTTTCGCTCAACCGGTAAACTAGTGTAATAAACACCACGCCATAGCCACCTATATACGCGACAGAGTTCTACCAAAACGGTAAGTTATATCCTTTGGATAATAACCATGATTCGATAATTAACTATATAACATTTTCATGTTGGAATGGTCTCTATATCATGATTCTGATGAATAGTTCGAATTTCTCAAGTGCATATGAGGTATACTTACTGAAGCATGTGCCATCACATATGTACAATAGACTAAATTATAATGAGCCTATATAGCTTCAAGAGATTTGAATCCAATTTAAAGTAGCAGCAATTAACTTACATGGTATAATGATCATGATTGCAAATAATTAAGCTGCCATGAAAGCTTGCAGTAGTATTGGTTACACGGACTATAGAAAATAATTAAGCTACCAGGAGTAATACTATCAGAGTATTCCTTCAGCATTGAAGATACATATAATTCTAGCCGATAGTATTATTAGAGCACTAGCATATTCCCTATTATCTTTACGTAGTTAATCAAATGAAGTAACTATGTACAGATATGGTACCGTCCTTGCAGCTTTTGTAAAAGGTTCTATCGCACAAATTTTTGGTTAGAGCCGCACCGTCTGGTAAAAACATTGGTGCGAGTGCGTGTTTCTGCAGCACCACGGGGTCAGTTATAATTAATAATTAAAGTGAAACATGTAATTACCCGGGCCATAATCTTTAAGCGCCGGCCGGCCTGTGCAATGTACAGGTACAAGTACGTCGTTATACGCTGTAGACCATAATAAGATAATATTCACTCTAGTGTCATGTAAAGCCTGTTGTAAAGTATAAAAAGTGACCTTAAGCGTAAAGCCAGCTATTTCGCTTGATCTCTTACTAGTCTTGATACTATACAAATCTTCAACACCAACTGAATGTGAACTCAGTTATAAATATATATTCACTATTGGCAATACTAATTCTCACTTTAATCTGTTCTATAAACTCAAGTAATTGATATATGTTAGTATTATCGTTCAATTTTCAATATCATGTTTGATTAGATGTCAATTGATTTATCAGAATACTATTTTAAATTAATTATAATTCGAGTAGAATTTACAGACGAAGCCACAAAATAATGACAAATACACCTCACGAACTTACATAAAATTGCTGATTTATACTCTTTTTATAATTTCACAACAATAATACAATTCCACATCAAACTAATAAGTAAAATTTTTACTCTAGAAACCAAGAAATACTTGAATTAGCTCTGTAAACTAACATTAATTCCGCGATTTAATAAATCCTAAGGTTTGCTTCAAGACCCTGGTAGTATCGGCTTCATCTACATACCCGTACGTGCTCAACTGAGGCACTACAACCTATTAATTGACTGATACAGGCTTATAAGTGGACATGTATATATATGGAAATGGCAAAATCTTATAATGTTTCTCATCAAACCTAATCTATGAGGTATTAATTTAAAAGTCACATTTAAATAACTAGTGGTATATAAAATAATTATTTTTTTACAATTTCGATATTCATAATGACTTTAAACCAGAAATTTGATCTAAGACTAGACTTGATCTTGGAAGACACGCCATTGATTGATACACACAACGACTTCCATTATGTACTAAGATATAGGCTTCATAATGAGATCAACAATATATCTCAAAGGTTTAATTTCAACTCCTCACTACTATCCTGTACTGATTTGCCAAAATTGAAAAAAGGTAGGATAGGAGGTCAATTTTGGTCTACATTTATAGAGTGCCAGGGTGATCCCGATAAAAATCTTTATCAAGATTTTAACCAACCAAATCATTATGTTAGGGATACTCTAGAGCAAATTGACGTGACTCAAAGATTGTTAAAGTCCATACCTGATACTTTTAAGTTGTGCTATAATGCAAACGACGTAATGAAAGCATATAAATCCGGTAAAATTGCTAGCATGCTTGGTGTTGAAGGACTACATCAGGTTGACACATCTATACCAGTTATACGGCAGTTTTATGATTTGGGGGTTAGGTATATTACATTAACACATAACTGTGATAACCCTTTCGCAACAGCTGCAGCAACAGTAGTGGCAGGATTGGAAGATAAGGGATTGACTGAATATGGTAAAGCTGCGGTCAAAGAAATGAATAGACTAGGTATGATGATTGATTTAAGCCACGTTAGTCATAAAACTATGAGTGATGTGTTAGAGGTGACAAACGCACCTATTATATTTTCTCATTCTAGTGCATATGAACTAACTAAGGTAACTCGGAATGTGCCTGATTACATTTTAAAAAAGCTGAAACTACAAGATGGAGTTGTTCAAGTTAATTTTTTCCCTGGATTTATCACTCAAAGACCTCAACTAAATAATGAGGATCCCGTTGCTACAATTGATGATGCTGTAGATCATATTATGCATGTAGCAGAGGTTGCTGGTTGGGATCATGTTGGGTTAGGATCAGATTTTGATGGCGTGTCTAGTGAACCAAAAGGATTAGAAGATGTTAGTAAATATCCAGATTTAGTAAAAAAATGTATGGCTAAAGGCGCAACAGATGACCAAATACGTGGACTGATTGGTGGCAATTTATTGAGAGTCTGGAGCAAAGTTGAAAAAATTGGTTTCAATATGCAAGCTTCAGGTATAGAAGAAATCGATGAAAATTGGTCAAACAGAGAATGGGAATTTATTAATGGTGCTGATACGTTGTCGAAACTATTGAACAATTCTGGTTATGAGTATGAATATTCTGCCAAGAAACTCTTGTAAGTACTATACGATATTCTTGAATTGCCTGTTCTCGAGTTTGAATCATCAAAATTGATTGGATTCATGGCACCACACTACTACAGTAGTTCAGTTTGCACATACATAATCAGTCATATGTCGTATGCATATATTTAGTAGTGTTCAGCATATACATTATTCTGTAGCATTAATTATGATATATCTTTTGTATGAGACTACTGTATGTATAGTGTATACGTAACGGTAGTTGTAATAAATTACTACAAGCTGATTTGCCGTAGCATATGATATTTTATACACAATCAAGAGCATCTCAGAATATTTATTATTTACATTTTTTCAAGTACAAGTGTAGTTAAATTATCCATGGATCCATGATGCTTGCAGCCCCTTTTACAAAGCTTGATTGATCTAAGCATAAACCTGTTTAGGGCAAAGCTCGCTGATAATTTACTTATTTAGCTGCATCACGGAACAGCTGAGGCACTTATGATCTTAAATGAGCTTTAAAACTGCATAACTCATTAATTGTTACGTTAATTAATGCGGTGATGGCGAATACGCGTTTATTATTTGACTGGAGATATCGACAAAGATTCTACCCGATCGTTCTACCGCCAAATTTAAGTGCACGTAGAACAATATTATCGCTGTCAATGTTAAAACGTTAACAATTGGCATCAACGCTATTTTAAAGAATAACTCGAATTTATTACCAGGCTGTATACATATATCCATGTATCAAGTGGGCGAATGAGATTTAGAATTCAGCGTCGGACTATAATTTAAATGACGGTGTTTTGATTAAGCTTAGTGCTGCTCAAATTAACATTCCAAAAAAGATATCAAGATCCAATGCTACGTGAAGTTCTGTAATATTGATCTGTTATTTTTGATAGCTCAAGCATATACTGTGTATTATGATAATTAACTAATTAGCATATACCCATGGATAGCAATTAATAACCGGTAACCAACGCATGGATGAATTATATAACTGCTTGAACGGTAGCTGTTTCATATATAATAATGGCTGAACTCTTAAGTGGCCCTTTTGCTCTACTTAGAGTGAAGTCATAGTAAGATCGCATCGTATTACTATGCTTAGACATTGCAAGCGAGATTTTTTAATCGATCCGTGGCCATGATGTACAATTGTTGTACATTTTTAAATTTAATATCTTACGGGTTATAATCCATATATCCGATACTGAAGTTTAGTATATATTGTAAGCTTGCTGCCATAATAAATTGCTTTTGTATACTATAATAAATCTGGATTAATGAGCTTCATTTACTGGCAGCTTGGGTTTTAAGAGTTGATGATATTTATTGATACGGGGGTGCATCATCTCAAATGTCAATTCAAAATAAAAACTATTGCCTTGTTGAAGTTCTATTATGAGAATATGGATACATAACTATAGATACAATCCTCACATGTTTAACTGCGAAAACTTGCGTAGTTCTATAGGCTACGATAATGTGTAAAATTTTTCTTTTAAAGTCTAAGTCCGATAAACTCAAACATGAAACCTGATTTACTGCCTATAATCAAAAATCTCCTGCAGGTAAAGTGTGATCATTTTTTAAACTTTTCAGCCATACGTGCACCAGGATTTAAGTTTCCAAAATTTGAAATAGTTAGTCAATCTATACTATATATAGCTAGTTGAAATATATAGATAAATTTTGATTATAATTCTTGTATCCATACAACATACTTTAAGACTCGGTTCTGTGTGAATATTACACGAGGACTACAAACAAATAGGCTAGGGAGTAGCCAGAGTTTTGACTTTCAATGACTTGAAACTTTGAAATTTCTAAGATCCCATATCTGTTATTTCGTTTTGTAACAGCTTAAATCCTTTTATGCGCGAAGTTGAATAAATTTACTGTAAACGAAGACTCAAAAAATTGAAATTACTATTCAGAGACAAAAGTCTTATATTAAAAACAATTTTTTTTTTTTTCAAGTCAATTGGACAAAAAATCTTTTATATATCCAAATGTGAATCAGCCTATAATAAGCCTGAAAATTTTATTATTACCCTTAAAATAAAATTGACTTAAGCTTGAGCTCTGGAATGATTTGATGTATATATATATTCTCCCTTAAATTTTAATAAAGATTGGGATATTTAGAACCAGATGTGCATCTGAAGTATGTACCTGAGCATTTTATCATTATGGTAATTCAAGATCTTGTAAGACTATTGGATCCCTGTAAATTTTTGAGTCAGATTTCAGGCTTAAGTATCAAATTAATCGGGTAGTCCCACCAATAACTCATGACCATAATATACCAATAAAATTAAATAAGTTATCGACCCCAATTTCAATTGAACCATATACATATGTATTTGTTTGGAAGCTATATCTGTGATTAATTCATATTAATATTAATTAAATTAGCAAGATATTATTCTTTATAATAACTACCTGGTACTATTTCTACATATAAATCCGGTGAATTAAATAATCATAAAAAGTTGAATTAATTCTTAAGTCTTCAAATTCTAGTTCTGTTAAATATAAACTTATATATTTGATTTTACTATTATCATACCTCGTAGTGGTCAAATCATTGAAATTTAAGCGAAGAATATAAGCTATAGTTTGACACTTAAAAATTCATTTCTCAATCCCACAGATCTCTTCGAATTGATTTTTCTGTATCGATGATATTAAATGGACTGGTAAGATCGATCGGACAGAAGCGTCTTAAATTCTAAGAATTGTGCTCCACCCCAATGGTACTAATTAACTTTTCTTAACGTTAATTAGTACCGTGAAATGCAACAAAACTGATATGTCATTGTCAAATAAGAACATCATGTCTGCTATTGATGCAGATGGTAGTGCTATTTAAATATATTATAACACAATATGTACTTTAGAAATCTTAAATCCAAGCAACATAGCTAAAGAAAACTATTTCTAACAACCATTATTCTTGAGATATAATTCGCAAATACGATAAACCACCTTAGTTAACCCCCTCATTATTAAGTTCATAATAGGATAACCTGCGCTATACAATAAAAATAACTGATTAAAGTACCGCTATTAATAATTTTTTGTGTGAATTTTTCTTTTTTAACAAAAATTGTTTGCACTATTAAAATTTTAATTTTATGGTCAAGCACCACTAAGCTTTATAAAAAGCCCCAATTGATACCGCTAACAACGCTTGATAGCAACAGCACAATTAGCGCATAAAGAATAACTAGGGAAAAAAAAAAAAAAAAAAAAAAAATTTCTTCAATGACAATTTTTTTTTTCTTTTGTAATTTTGTATTTTTAACATCAAGACCAAGAAAAACTATCAAGTTTTAATTATTCTTCTAATTCAAGATTTTATTCTCAATAATAAAAGTTTTTATTAGTCAACACACACGCGGTTGGTCCTGCTGTGTGTTCAATGTCTGACGAAGGTCATCAAGTATTTGGTCCTAAACAACCACCCTCATCAGCCCCTTCTACAGCGACTACAACGACTCCATCATCCTTGTCTGCTGTTCCTAACCCAACTAATAAGAAAAAGACAGTTTCACCAACTAATAATACCAATGCAGCGACTAATGCAAAGAAAAATGCTGCTAACAAACCAGCTAATACCAATCGCATATCAGTTACTAACCCTACAACTCAGGTTCAACAAGCGCTGATGATTGATACCACTACAGCAAATAAACGTGGAAATACACCTGTACCTAGTAGTGCTAATTCGATTCGACCCTATAGATCAAGAAGAAATCGACCTTGTGATTTCTGTAGAAGAAGAAAGACAAGATGTGATATGCTACCTGAAGGAATCTGTGCAATGTGTAAAAAAATTAATGGTCACTGTACATTTGTAGCTTTACCTGCTAAAAAGAAAAAGATTGAGCAAAAAGATAGTCCTAAGCCATTACCTGCTACGAAGAATGGTGGTAAAGCCAATAACACTGGTGGTAATAATAGTTCAGCTTCAAAGGTTCCACCTCCAAAGAAACCATTACCTCCAGTCATTGATGTTCCACCATTTCAACAACCTGAAAAAAGAACTGAAGTTGATAAAGAGCCTCCACTAGTGCCAGCAGGTTTTGATGCTACTGCTTTATTGGGTATTTCTGGTGATCAAGATCCTTATATGCTACAATATTATAATTTTGATGATGATGATGAAACTTATGGATTCATTGAACATTCAGTTAGAAGAGTTAATAGAGATGCAGCATTCCCAATTCAATTTTTGGCATTTAAAGACACTACTAGAGATAATAAATTCGAATTAGAAATTCAAGCTCAACGAAAAAGGATTTTTGAAAAAGTCAATAAACTAGAAGAAAGATTATTGGCATTATATTTTAGATTTGCATATCCAACATACCCAATTGTTGATCGTGAATCATTTTATCATGATTATTATTATAATAAAGAAAATATTAATGTTGGTGTTTTGGTTGGTATGTTGGCATTGAGTTGTATTTGGTGGAAATATGATTCATTATTATGTGTTAATGTAATGCCAAAAAATCTAGCTAATGAGTTATTTGAAGAATGTTCAATTGCAGTCAAAAGAGAATCAAAATACCCAACTTTAGCATCAATTCAATGTTTATTATTATTATTACAAAGAAGATTGCAACCAAGTGACACTGCTGAAACATTTGAAATGACTGTTGAGATCGCCAAATTAGTTGCAATAGCTCATAACTTGGGTTTACATTTAGATTGTTCTGATTGGTCAATTGCGCCATCAACAAAAAGATTAAGAAAACGATTGTGGACTACTGTTTATATCATGGAAAAATGGACTACAATGAATGTTGGTAGACCATCAATGTTACAATGGAATAATTCCACAATGTGCCAATATACAAGTGATGAACCAAGTGCACAATTGTTTGTACAAATGTGTCGGTTAACTGTACTATTAGATGAAATTGGACAAGAATTATATTCTGTAAGACATCAAGCTGATAGATTATGTAACCCAGATCAACATCAAGTTTGGCAAAAAGTAAACTATTTTTTTGCAAAACTAGAAGATTGGAAAGAATCATTACCAGAGGAATTAAAAGACATGCAAAGCGCTCCTCAAGGTGAATTTTGTAAAAATGGTACATTATGGTTAGCTGCATTAACTATTGAAGCTATGTTGCATAAGGTTCGGCTTCATGCTGTTTGTGTACCTGGTGTATTATCAACAGAACAATTAATAGAGTTTAGAGCACATGCGTCAGAAACTATTCAAAGTGCTATTAAATTTACATCTGAAATTACTCATTCACATTTACATGCTTTCTGGTACTCCACAACTAGATTAAATTTTTCAACAGTTGCTCATTTTATGTATTTTCATCATATTACTTCACCAACTAGACAAGAGCATCGAGATACTAAAGAAATTTTAAGAAAATGGATGTTTGTATTAAGAGTTTTATCACAAGGCTGGGAAGAAGGTACAGGGTTGGCAGCATTAAGAATGGATACTGTATTTTCAATGGGTAATGAATTGTTTAGTCAAGAAACACCAGGATTAAATGGTGGTATGGAGAGAGATTTTGAAATGGCTCTATATAATAGTAATCCAAATGAAGAATCTTTGAGTTCTTATGATATTCCAAATAATAATACTGTACAAGCTCATCTTCATCATCATCATCATCATCATGGAACTATTCCAATGCATCACCATCATCATGATTCAATTGAAACGGCTCATGATTATGCACATGAGTTACCGAATGAACCACATTCAGAATTGGTGGACCCACTAATGCCAATACCATTAGAAGAGGTACCACATTTACCAAACGAAGAATTATCTCCACAAAACCCGCATAGTCAACACCATTTTAATAGTAATGAGTTACCGATGGCATTTTACGATAACCCTATGCATCACCATCCTCATCATTATCATGAACAGTTACATGATGAGCAATCTAATATTCATGGATATCCAATATATGATGACCCAGCATCACATCAACATCCTTTATTAGAACAAAATGAAAATGATGAAATGTTATTATTAAATGAAGATATCATGCCACAAGAGGAGCAAACTCATTTATTAGAAGAAGAGATTCCAGACAATTTGGAAGATGCTTATGCAGAATATTTCTCTAATGATCGATTTCATGATGAAGGGTTTTTAACACAAGATTTACGTGAATTGTTTCAAGTGCATACTAATTCTGGTTTGACACCAGATCCAGCATTTGTGTGAAACTTTGTTTTATCTTTAATAAATTTATTATTATTTACGGTTGAAGTAGTTTGTTTAATGAAATGCATTTTATTTATAAATCTATTCTATCTTTTCTCTTTATTTTGTATAAATGTTTTTGTGCACTTGATAAATATATGAAAGCCGAGATACCGATTACGATCTCCCGCCCCCTTAACGGTTTTATTTTATCGCTGATCTCCGCAATTTGAGAAATCTTTATCCCAAAGATAAAATAAAAATTACACCATCACAAATATTCTGTTAATATTACAAATACACATCAACTTTCACTTTTCATCAGCTCTCACTTTTGAAAATCATAAAATATAAATAATGGAACATTTTTTTAAACCAGGTCGAATATATGCTGTTGCAGGTGCATCAGTAGCTCCTGAAAAATTTGGTAACAAAATCTTCAAATGGTATTTAGATCGTTCTTTACCGGTTACACCAATCAATCACAAAGGTGAAAGAATTTTGGATCATGAATCAGTCAAGCATATTAGTGATGTTGATTCAAATGATATCGGTTTAAGTGTTGTTACTCCACCAGCAGTTACTAAACAATTATTAGAAGATATTAAAAAGCTAGATAACAATCCAGTCAAAGCAGTATGGTTACAACCAGGTACTCATGATCCAGAAGTTGTGAAATTAGCCGAGTCGGTTGTACCAATTGTTATCCAAGATTGCATTTTAGTCAAAGGAGATCAATACATGACCTCAAAACTTTAAAAAAATAAATAAATAACAACTTAATCAACTAGTATTCCTGCATCAATAATTTCTTGTACCAATTCAATAGTTTTTGGTATTGTTTCATTATTAATTTTTGTCATTTCAATTGGTAAAAACTTCCCCAAGACATATTTAGCAACAACATCAGGAACTTTACTTTCAGGCCGACCTATACCAATCCTAACTCTTGCAAAACTATCCGGATACCTTGCTACAATAGCTCTTAATCCATTATGGCCATTCTTCGCTTTACTTGGAGCTTTAAAACTGGCAGCACCTAATGGTAAATCTAATTCGTCATGTAATACTAATAATCTTCTATCAGCACCTTTTGCACATTTTTTATCATGCCATTTTAATGCAGGTATTATAGCTCTATCTGATGTATTCATATAAGTTCCTGATTCAACCAATGTAATACCTGGATGGTTAGAAAAAGTTGTAATCAATCCTCCTTGAATTTTTTCAGTTGATGCGCCACTGGTTTGTGATAAGTAATCTTTTAAACCTGATAGTACTATATGACCAGCAGAATGTCGAGTTTTGGCATATGCTTTACCAGGATTACCCAATGATGCAATGACTAATGATATAGGACCCGAAGAGTTATTCAATATACTCGGAATCAACTGGTTTTTTTTCATCTATTCGGTCTATTTTCTTTATTTGGATTACTTTATGTCTATATTTTCTAAGAAATTTTTCACTTAAGTTGGACGAAAAAAAAAAAACTCAAAAAAAAAAAAAAAGTTGACGGAATAACGATCTATGACCAGTTATATTACGTAATTAGGTATAGCCTATTTATAACACACGTACAAGCTTGTACTACGATTACCAGCGAAACGTTAAGCTAAAACGAGCGAGCGCAATACAAATATACAGTGTAGAAAAATTTACACCCTTACTTGGAAATATAACCATTGAAAAATACTATCGATAATAATAGAAGGAGCGGAAAAAAAAAAGAAAAAAAAGCATAGGGGTAATTGTTATATGTTCTTATTATCACTCTTTTTTTATGACACTTGTTACATTCTATAGGTTATAAAAATGAGTGGGTGGACAGAAAAACGAATTAAAAGACGGCTCATAAGCGTTGTGATCGCAATCTCACTAGTATCATTATTTGTATATTACACCTTACCTCAAGACTCAATAGGCGAATATTATAAAGAATTAAAAGATTACGTCGAAACTAGTCAGGTTACTGATGAAGAGTATTGGGAACTTATAGATAATGGGGAAATATTTAATGTTAATGCACAATCATCATGGAGGAAACCATTAGTTTATCAAGATAATAAAGGTTCACATGAACTACCTCAAGAAATACCGCGATGTAAAATATTTACATATAGTAGAAGTGATGAAGTTGATAAAAATAAAGAATTAATTAAAGTATGGCAAAGAAGTTGGTGGGCTCATGGATTAAACCCAGTAGTTTTGACTGAAAAAGATTGTGAACAACATCCTGATTATAAAAAGTTTCTAAATGGTACACATTATGATGAAAAGTATATAAGAAAATACGAAAAGTTCTTTGCATGGATAGCTAATGGTGCTGGTATTTTAATGGATTATAAAATTGTACCAGTTGATTTAAAAGATGAAGATACTTTAGGGTTTATGAGATTTTGCCAATTTGATTACCCAACTAGAATGGTATTAAAAGATAAAGATGAACATTCATTAGATTTTATCCATTCAAGTGTTAAATTAGCACAGCCTTTAATAGAGAAAATTTTAGGTGGGTTCATTAGAGACGATGATTTAACAGATGACGAACAAGAAGAAGAAAATGAAAAGTTTTTGGTAGGAGATTTTGATGAACAATTACAAGATTTAGTTGCTTTTTACTCACAAAAAAATGTTGATTTAATGCTAGATGGGAAACAAGTATCAACTAATGAATTAGCAGAAATGATTAATTCTCATATTCATCATGCATTTTTAAAAAAATACCCTGAAGGTGTAATTGTATCTGATTGGTATGAGGGCCAATTTAGTAGTGAAGCGTTTGATATTGGTCAAAGGTTACAAGCATGTCCAAAAAACGATCTAAGTAAAAGAAGCTGTCCACCAACTAGAGAGACTCTAGCATTAATTAATGAAATTGGAGATGGGGTGGAATTATTAGATTCATCTAAAGAGCTGTGTTCAAACCCTTGCCATGGATCTTCAAGTAGTGTAGAAAGAGTCCCAACTATTCAAACTCATCCAGGTTGTACGAGTGGGTATTATACAATTGTCCCTGTACCACATCCTTTAACTTTTATGGCATATACAATTCAAGATCCAAAAATTACAGCTGAACAAGCACTATACGCACAAGATTTAGAAGTGAATGAATTTGTTAATATTTTGACTGCTAAAAGTTTACCTCATGATACTTCACTAGAAAGACGGTTATTGTATATTAAAGATGCAATGTTTCAAGTTAGTACAATTACTAACACTACCTGGATCTTATGGGAACGTCAAAGCACAAGCTCTACTAATAATAAATTAGTTGAGAAAGATTCAAAGGGTCAAGATAGTATTGATGACTTAATTGAATGGGATTTAGGGTTCACACTTGAATCATCTTCAGAAAAAATCAGAGAACCTGATGCAACAGTTATGAAAGCTAGAACCAGATTATTGCATCATGAAGATCCAGAAGTATTAGAAATAGAAAAATTATCTTTTGCTGATGCAGAAATCTGGCATTTTTTGGATAGTTGGAGCCAAACTCGTAATAAAATTTGGACAAATTATATGAAACATAATTTATAATATGTATCATTTTATATGTTTATAATTAACAGCATCTTTTTATTTTATGTAGGTACACTAACTCAAGCTGATCAGCACATATATTTTAGTTATTTTATGGTAATATTATACAACACATTTTTACTTGCAATGGATATCTATAGAATTATATTTTCTAAACACTGTTCTAAATGATACAATATCAGCTCACCAGTTCTAAAATATTAATTAGCTATATTTTTAAGTTGATTATTAAGCATTTCACTGTTAAGCCTCGATAATATTGACCTTGAATGAGACGTTCACTATAACTGAAGGACTCTGCAATTATTAACCGCGAAAGCCTTTGATCAATTATAAAAACGAGTCGAGTGATCATTGAAATTAAATCAAACTATTCACTTATTGGAATTATGTTACGTGAGTCACTTAAACGCCTAATTATATATTTTTTATATATATACCCCTGTAGCATGCCATTGGTGCACTGTTCAGAAATTTAACAACGGAAATTCTTGCATATTTCTATCCGTAGAATCGATATCTTAAATATGAAATGCTCATACAACACTTTGAAATAACACTCAAAGCCAGCAAATTTGAAATATTTAAATTTGCAACAGCCATAACTCAATTATGTTGCTGCAGGCCATGGTCTTTGATATCTTAAGTTTAAGAATACAATTAATAATTAAATTTTCAAAAAACAACTAACAGGAAATTATTATAGGATAATGTGTTAATTATAATTCAATGTCTTACGATTTGAGTAATACATCTGCAAGACAAACCTTAAAAGAATACTGCGCTGCTTGCAATTGATGAAAAATCATATGTTCACGTGTATATTAATATATATATATACATGTATATCCTATGCGAATAATTATAAAAGGTGTGTGTAGTTTTAAGCATTAAAGCCATGGATGTGGTGTTAAACAATTATAACAACCTGCATGCATCATTAATAAAGTAGAAACGCAAATTTAGCACCATGGAGGTTAGTAAACATATTGGCTGCTGTTGAGTTAATAGCTCAGTGCACATTGCAATGGGTAAACTGTGCGTTGTTCTGCCTAATTTATCTTCTTAAAATAATATTTGAATTGAATAGTTGCATAAAACAAACTTTGAACTTTATTACAGCAGCCACTGCAGAAAGTAACTTGTTATTATTAGAACAGTCTTGATTCAAATTGCTATGCAGCTTTTAAGGGTAATTTAGGGAATACAATAAACTTACTCAATACAAATCATCAATTGTGTGGAGAATTGGCCATGAAGAGAAACCGTTACGACCTCTTCAGTATGCTAAATAAGGCGTATATATTCCCTAGCTGAAGTCTCTATCATGCTGAATTTCCAAGAACTTCATGCTCTTCATAAAGCAGCAGTTGCTGTTTAATTTTGAATTTATTTATGATTTTTGGTTGCTGTATATATATATATATGTGTGAACAAATCAACTGGATACAATTATTTTAATTATCTAGATAAAATAATCAGATATTATAATGTTTGAAAAATAATACGGTACAGCTTTTAATCCAGTTTTGAATTGGAAATTTTCCTTAATTAAGTTGCAATGGTATATATGGTGAAAATGTAGTAATATTATAACTGAAAAATAATTTTAAGCATAAAGTGACAAGAAAAAAACAAAGCTAGCTTTTTCAACCTACATATGATACCTACAGATACCTAAGACTCAACACTACATACAGTAAACCCAATCCTATAGCATGCGTCTATATATAAATTGCTCAACCAGCAAGTCAAAATATTTATTATTGTTTTACAGTTTATTATTACGAAGGACAAAAATTTAAAGTATAACACTTACAACAAGACAATAAGGACACAAAGTTTGTGAATAATGTATATATACCTAAATAATCCGCTTGAAGAGCTCATTTTTCACTGAAATTCTACTTCTTTAACACTATTTCATATATCTAATTTAACCTGTTCTGTGTTAGGAAATACAAAAATTAGTTTGACGAAATCACTGTATAAATTGTATAAGAATAATATCATGACTTGCTGCTCATTTGCAATGTTGGTTTGGGGTTTAGCGGTAGTTTTATTTGTTACTTTGACGAAAGCATCACCTAATCATATAGTTGATGTAAAATTAAATATGCGAAATCGATGGTACAATACTGGTGAAACTATTCCTACAAGTGAGTATTCTTTGACACAATCTTCTTTATCGAATTCTATTTATTTATCAGATTCAACTTCATCCTCAACAAGCTTAATTAAATCAGTTCCTTCATCATCAGATGTCAACTCGGATTTTTCACCTGTTTCAGATACCACTTATTCAGCTAGCACTATCAGTAGTATTACTGGTCAAACTCCATTATCATCAATTACTTCTTCTAAAGTATCCATACCCCAACAAGACACTATTTTGGTATTAACTTCACAAGAAAAAACTAAAGGTGTATCCAAAGTAAAATCAAAAAAATTGGTAGAATCTCAATCGACTCCACAAGCGCATACAAAACCCGGTATAGTTGCTAATTCACCCGAAGTTAGTACAGGTTCACAATACAAAACCACATATAAATCAATCGTTTCAGAACCAAAACATCATAAAGATAGTAAGAATAAAAGGTCATCCGATGATTCAGCTAATGAGGGTGCTAACAACTACAAAAATAGTGCTGAAGTACCAAATTCCAAATCAATATCTTCTATATCAACTGCTACGGGTACTAATTCTTTAACTAGTGATGCTTTATCAAAATCAACTGCTACGACTGGTACTAATTCTTTAACTAGTGATGCTTTATCAGAATCAACCGCTAGTACCCATAAAATTGATACAAGTACAACAAAGCCAAGCATTAGTGATACAAAAACGATGACTAGTAAAATTCAAAGTACCATTTATGACTCAACTGGGTTACCAACGCCATCAACCGATCACTCAACAACTGCCCTAGATCCCAGTACAACAAGAGATGTTGGCTCAAGCTCTCATACAATTACTGGTGGAACATCTTCCCAATCAACAGCTTCAAAAATAGGATCCAAATCGACTGCTAGTACTAGTAAATATACTAAATTGACCAAGTCAGATATACCCACCGATTCAACTGTAACAGGTAAAGGTCAATCAACAACAACAGTTGAAGAATCAAGTACTCCAATTAAACCAACTGATGATACAAAATCAACTGTTGTTAGTACTAGTGAAGATAAGATATCAGCAACCACACATAGTGGCAAAAGCCCAGTCTCTACTATTCAACCTACCAACTCAAAGGTTTCAAGTAGTAAAGACTCAAATAATGAAATTTCTGCATCAACAAGTAGTTTAGTTCCTGGGCCAGTTATAACTGATACAGCTTCCAAAGTCATATCAAACCATTCTCCTGTTGGCTCAAGCCCAAAAGTTAGTGATACAATTGTTACCAATAATAAACAAGCTAAGAGTACTAATAAAGGTAAGAATAATAATATCGAAGGATCCACGACTATTATTTCAAATTCTTACACTGATGAGAGTGACAATGGAAAAAAGTCCACTAAAGTTGATTACATTGAGACTGATAAAGATGATAAGAAGGATGACAGTACTGCGACAACTAAAGTGAATGGACCGGAATCTAAATCTCCATCTGCTGCAAGCCCATCTCATTCTCCAGGATCTGCTGTAGATCCATCAGCAACACCATCAAATTCCAGAGCTAAGTCTACTGCTAATTACCAGTCAAATAATCAGGAGTCAAATCAAGCAATTACAACTGAATCACCAACTAAATCTAATGAAGATAGTAAAATTCAACTAAGATCGACTGAAAATGTTGTTCAGTCTAAAGTTACTAATACTGCCAGCTCCCATCAATCAATTTCCGAATCCCCAAAAAAAGCTCAAAAGAGCACTATTCAACAACAAGATAAAAATACAAAAAAGGTAAGTTTGAATTCCGAAAGTAATAATGGTAATAACAACGAGAATAATGTGGGATCTACTTCCAACGCTATTACTAATCCAATTTCATTGAAAGATGCTACTAATAACAATCAAAAGACTACTAATAACAATCAAAAAACTACTAATAAAAATCAAAAAACTGCTAATGTTGATAATAATAAATCACAATTTAGAGATGAATCTGTGAATCCAACCAGTCAGATTGATCAAGAGGAATATAGTACTCCTATTGATCACAGATCATCTACTAAAAGCAATGATAATAAAGCAACTGGTAGTTCTAATGTTATAAAAGCTAGCAAATCTGATATTGGAAAAGTCGCTTCTATTATTAAACCAAAACCCACTGGTACTAGTAATAATAGTGATAAAACAATCAGTAATGGCGTCGAAAGTTCAGATTCCAAAGAAAAAGGTTCAAAATCAGCTGGCAAAACTTCAACAATTGTTGAAAAAAGTCGATATTCCACAAATCAAAGAAATAACTTCAAAACTATTTCAATGGATTCGACCCAAACCAAAGGGAACTCAGTAGTTACATCATTATCAGCTACTAACAAAAAAGAAAAAAATACTAACGATCAAAAAATGCAGACTTTTAGTGACTCAGAAGATAAAAAATCATCTCCTAATAATATTAAAAAATCATCTGAAAAATCAAAAGATAATGTTAATACTAGTTTAAAGACCAAAACCACAGAACCAGAAAGAAAAATAGCAGATGAATCAAAAGATGCAACTGAAACCGCTGATTCTGATAAAGAAGAGCCCTCAACTGAACCAACTACACCATTTTTAGTAACTTCACCATCGACTCAAACTACCACTTATCAAACAACTGGTAAAGATAAAAAGATCCATTGGATAACTGCAACTAATGTTGCATTTATTACGAGAACTTCAACACCTCCAAAATCTAGAGTTACCAAAAATATCAATCAATTAGCTGTAGTTACTGCAACAGGTGATAAAACAAGAGGTGATCCAGAATTAAGTAAATCGTCAAAAACATTGTTATATTCTACAAATCTTTGGGCATGTTTGTCAATTTTATTGGTATTAACGTTATAAATATACATCAAATAAATAATTTAATAATAGTAATAATAATATATGAATATGGTTATAAAAATTTTTCATTTTTTTCATTTTCTTCTTGAGTACCAGTATCTAATAAAGTTCGTCTTTCTTCTTTCTTACCAGTTAATCTTGAAAATGTAGATTCAAATAACTTGTATAACCATCCAGTACAAACAACTAACCCACCCAGAATATTGACTAATCTAACTAACCATTGAGAAAATGGGATTCTTCTATCTGTAATTGTTAATCTAATTGGTTCCATATCATACTTGAAAAAAATACCCGGTGGATTACCAATTTGTTGATTTAATCTACCAATTTGTTCGGTTACAGCATATTGGTTAGTATCAACAACTTTACCAGTAGTCGAGCTAATATAGGTGGTTGGAACAACACTCATAAAATATTGGTAAATAGCCAAATTATCCTCTGTTTTTGCCAAAACACCATCCAATGGATTCACCAGTTTTGGATAAAAATCACCAAATGAAAATTCGTCAATTACATGTGTAAAATTGAATTCACTCATTGTTAATACTTGTCTATCAAACCATGCATAACCTTTTGCTGTAATATGTAAATCACCAGCGACTCTTGTAACAGGTATTGAACCATAAATTCTACAAGCTTGCCCAGTTTCTTTTTCTTTTCTCTTTTTAAATTTGGATCTTCTTGCTCTTTTCAAAACTGAATGGAAATCATCAAATTTTTGTTCTTCCCTAAAAGAATGATGCTTAGACCCATCAAAGTCACATTTTTGAAATGTTAACAATTCAGATGCAAATAACCGATCTCTTGATTGGTCCAGCGCATTAATTGTAATTCCATCACAAGGCATATTAATTGTAACATCCAAATTGATTTGTAGATTTTTCGATACTTCATTATCAACTGAAAACTGCTGTTCTTCAACCCCACCGATATACTGTGCCATTTGAACCCATATTAAAAACAGAGATGCAATTGAAAGCACCAATGTTAGCATACCACCTCTAGTGGATTTAATAGAATATGAGGAGGATACTTTAGGGAACGCATCGAATGTTTTCAGCCCTGGAACTATCTCATCCATCTCTATTTATATGTGTATAATTCTTTTTATTATCTTAGAATTAGTTATCAGTTTTTTTGTCTAATAGTTCGTTACGTGTTGTAAACAATTTTCTGGTGGTGTTTGAAAAAATACCCACAAACTCGCGCGCGTTTCATATTAAACAAAATTAAAAAAAGTGACGAAATTGGGACAATTTTTGTGGAGTTCTTAGCTATAGGCCATGCAACCCGTCCCGGGAATCTGAGACATTGAGAATCTTTCAAAATTTAAACTTCTTCAAGGTTGTGCAAAGCTCAAAAAACACCTTGTAGAAATCAAGTTATCAGGGGAGAGGGAGGAGCAGATAACCATAATTTGACAGATCAACATTTCATATATCACCGGATCATCCATAATCATTGTTCTTAGGAAATCAAATCATAATTCTAAATTAGTTACTACTTCGAAGGGACAAAATGCAGCTGTAATCATATTCTGACTTGGTGACTTTCTGTCTTCCTTGAAAGAAAAGCTCGATTTAAAATTTTCTGAGTCCCTGTACTGTCAAAATTAAGCCAGGGAGCTTCATTCTTACTGAGGCTTGAAGGAAACATCCTAGACTGACCCTTGCAAACATAATAAAAGATTCAACCTAGATCATAATTAAGGTGTAAATTTATACCCTGGCTCTCGATGACACAAAAAGTACTATATTCGGATATAATAAATCATCACTATAGTATACATATGTACATTTATCGATATATCCGTTTTAACATGCCAAAGTAAGGATAGTTAACGATCCGGATCTGTATCGAATAGGGTGAAAAGTACATAACAACACTGTGATCGATCGAAAAGATCACCTAGCTAAGTTCTATACTGTATATTTGAAAATTAATCTAATAAATACCAATAAAATTTTATTAATTAGTTTTTATACTGGAGTTAAACTATACATAGTATAAAATAACTAGCTTTTAATTGTTCCTTACATATACATCTATGAATCAATGGAACTGATCAAATTTACAAAGTTTAAAACACTGGGATTATATCATAAAGAATAAACCTAGTCTTAATAGCAGCTGCTTAGGACGCGTTCTACCGTGGTATAGATCATACTGATTTTCATGAACGCCTCGATTTAAGGATTTTATAGGCTATAATATTATAGCTTATATACAATCCATTGTAATTATTCTCATCTAAGGATATAGAAATTCTGTCTGATATATTATCATACTATAGAGGTTTCAATAACTATAAACTTTAAATTTTTGGAAATTGTCATCTATATCTGGTAATTTTTTTCAATCTATATATATAACTTTGCAGAATTATAAGTCGTGAATATATACATGTATGCTTGATTACAATTACTCGTCGTGACCTTTATACCCATAAATATGCCAGTTGTCGTAGAATGATTCATGCATGCCTCTACCTTGGCCCGATATAAATCGTCTGATGAATTCAAATTCACGAATCATCAACAGGGATTTTTAATCGCCTCCACTTAGAATAAGATAGGCCATATATCATACTACACCCTTTAAAAAAACATTCAGATATTCAAGTCGGCATAGACACATGCATAAAATACGTACTGAATGATCTCGAGTGCTAAAAAATACTACAGTAGTTAAAAGCTCTTCGCGTCTACTTGAATTAGTAGAGTATACTCGATGCCATCAATTATAATAAGTATAAGATTTCTCTCAAATCTTCAAATGATTTCGTTAGTGCCTTGAATTCAATAAAAATGGTGGTACTCAAAACGCAAATTTCAATTAACTGCCGTTCATATGGATGCTGATTAATTGGTGGAGATTTTGTTCGGAACTCAATAATGAATACAAGTAGTGAATTCCCAGCAGCTAATATGTCAGGTATACATATGATAATATTACCAATAAACTTTCCATATGATAAAACAACACTGTCTAAATTCTAAGTTTGAGGGCTCTCTCGGATGGAGTTGGAGAAGCTTATATCCCTTTGCTTGGGTTAAATCAATCGCAATCTGGCTTCCCCTTTTACTCATCGCCAATGTTCATCGACAGGAGATTAATTTGATATCTCATATTCCATGACATTGGTAAGTTATATTTCTATTGTAATAACCTTCCGAGCTGGACCACCCAGGCTAGATAACGTAAAAACTTACTACAAGTACGGTCATTTTTTTGGCAATTTAGTCAGATGTTCTAACATTTTTGAGATCGTGAATCAATAAAACAAAACCTTCCGCGGGTGTCAGCCATTTCTGATCCAACTTAAAGCTATGTACTAAAATTAATAATTGAGCCTCTCTTAGCTTAGTAACCTGCAGTATCGAAAGCTAGGGGTGTTTGAAGGAGTAATTAATCTTTGCTGACTACACTGTATATTATATATAGGAACAGCATGTTATTGTTCCTCCGTTAGGTATTCGATACTATATATCTATAGTCATCGATTAGCGTATACACTTGAAAGCATTTTAAGACTGGATTTCAATGAAAGCAAAAGAAGTATAACTCTTCTATTGAGTAGCAATTTATTTACTATTATGATTCGCTACGGCTTATTGGTAATGCCGATGAGTGATAACTCGAGCGAATCTTAATCTTTATGAGCCACTGCAGAGCTACTCGAGATCCAGTATAGAAGGTTTAGACTCAATAGCTAGATCCCGCTGGATAAGGATTGGTCTATCTGTTAATGTAATTAATTAATTAATAAATCAAACTCCAGGGTATCGGTATTTCTAAACAATTCCTGGGTACATCCATACTTAGATATTAGCTACAGTAATTAATTGATGCTTTTTAAGGCGGCACTCTGTCATCAAGTAGGCTTTGGGGGATAACTAAGCATTTCTCTTAATTGATCTTTCACAATTTCTTCTATTAATAAACAATTAATATTAAAAAGTGCTTTTACCATTTTAGTGTTCCAGTAACTGAAGATCAAACGAAACAACAAATCGATTATGTCTTCGAAGATTGTAGCAACGGCTATATATAGTTATAATTAAGCTAGTTTAAAAACAGCAAAAAAATATTTTCATGGGATATGTATACCAAAAGCTCATTTGTTACCCAAGCTTTATGTGGACCATGCTTATCGGAGAAACCGTAAAGGCTTAAAAATCCAGGCAATTCAAAAACTATAGTCAGTCAAATCTGAACCCTTGTAAGACTTTAGTGTTCACTTCCTGGTTTTTTAGATAAATAATTGCACTTCACTGTGGATAACTGAAAATTTTATTTTGAGCCCTGTGTTTGTGGCTTTAATGATGGTGAGCTATTCCATCTATCTCGAGATATACCTGGTAATTATGGCTTCAAACACATATGTATGTGTGTGTGTGTGTGTGTGTGTGTGTTTTTTTTTTTTTTTTTTCATAGAGCTATAGTTGAGTTTCCCAGTGCGACGGTTTTTATTTTAAGTACTATTACGTGTGGTTGTAATGCCTTGCATTGGATGTAGCTGACCTCAAGCAGTTTAAATATAAATCTATATGTATCCACATATACAAAATATCAACTGCTGTATAGAAATTCAGATCAATTAGTACAGGAAACTTACCTGCTTCGGATATCGATAACGTTAAAGCGTGCCATCAAACAATGATGCTTGACGTTCTATGCGATTGGAGAACATAATACCACCTCAAAATTTACCTGTAGTTCGAGTACATAGTGGATCCATTTAATGCATGAAAACATTTGGTTGCCTTCTCAAATTGTCAACGCACAATTGTAGATATCGTGATATTTTTCATGTGCTAAAATGCCCTTTATTAGAGGGGGTAGTAGGTATGATGTTGACAATCAAAGTGCATGCCATACAATGCAATAATAACCTCACCTTATTGTTTGATAGCTACAGCTGTAGTTTTATGCTGTCTTCTATAGTATACTTATAATTAAAGTAAGTCTTTCAGTTGTTAATGAGGGTCCTGCACTTGCAATATGCCCGGGTGCTTGAGCAGTTTTCGTTCTCCTGAAAATGAAAACATAGCCTACCTCCATGGTAAGATACATGAATAATTACCAGTTGAGGCAAAATCTTTTAATTTGCACCTTTGTTGTAACTGTTTATTTTCGGATACCTGTGACCTAGGCTGAGGTTCAGTTCATGCATTGAACTAACAATTGAGCTACCTCATCTATATATAATTAATACAATATGGTAAGGGCGAGTAGCTGTTTAAACGCATACGCTCGATGATACTGTAGAACCAGAATTATTTCTAAATTTCAGGGTCTCGCCGATAAAATATTTCTTCGAGGTACTTGACCAATTTGGGACAATGCAGCAATAACAGTCCTATGCAGTATACTCAATATAACCTTCTAGATCAAACTTTTTCAATTATTTGTAACAACAAATTATAAAAGATCTCTGATATTTTGAAGTAACTGAAGACTTGGAAACTCGAGGAGTACCTGTAATATTTTTTCTTTGGAAAAAAAATATTTGAAATTTCAATTGAGGTATCAATAGCTGTCAAAACATTGGGTTCCACTTTTTCATTTCAAAAAATCCTCAAATTAAGATTCTGAAACGCTCTTCATCCGATCGGAGCACTTAATTGGGTAAAGGTTGCATAAATCAATTGATCAACTCACATGCTTCTGCTTTTTATAAACATTTCAGGTATCCGTAACAACGCGAGGTAGAAATCCGAGTAGCTCTAAACATTTCTCGCTTCAATTATGTTTTCAATATTACTGCAAAGTGTAAGCTTTGGTAGACAGATACATAATAAAATATGTACCATCCATGGTATCTATCCATATGTCTGTGGTAAAAATACATAAACAAAAGGGGTAACCACATACAAAATATTGCGGTAATGCATGGTTATTAAGGTGTCGGTGGGAGAATTTATTTCCTGACTAGACTACTTAGCACTTGACCACTTTATTAATTGCGTTCGAAACTATTCTTGCACTTCAAGATCTTATTCGAGAAAAGGTGGTTCAGCTGGTCGAATGAAAATCACATATTGAGAGCAAGTATTATAAATAACTATAACCAATGCTGTCAAGAGACTAGAGTAAGCATCATAGATATGAGATACCACTTTAGCTTAAATATAAGAACTTAATAAGAATCACTCTTGGAAATTAAGGAGAGTTTTAAGCAATTGTTTTGCTCAAAGTCTATTACCAGCCCCAAAATAGTCATGTACATGATGTTTAAGATGAGATGTTATTAATAGTTGGTAAAAATTCAAAATTTTCAGGTTCGCGGGCCGCTATAGTAACCATGGCAGCAGCTTTTAGCATCAAAATTTCAAGGTCCATATTTAAAATAATTGCGTTGCTTCTATCATTGGCTCATTCCAGTCAGATTCTACCGCGGTGTTACCTAAATTCAAAATTTATAAGTCCACAAATCAATTATTGTACTGTAATTATAATATCTAAGCATGTAAAAGATTACTTTGGGACATCCACATGCGTTACAATGCACTCGGAGTTGTCGACCATTGCCGGGCCAGGGTAAATTTGAATGCATGTAAGACTTTTACAAAATTTTCAGGTTGACAATGAGTGCACATTGTTTTCCTTAAAAAGGATCTAATAAATTAATCTGTACCACGGAGGTAGTTCTTAGACATTTATTTTATTGGTATATCTTATCAGCTATTGTAGTTGGTCTCCGGAAACTAAGAAATTTTCGAGATGAGGTTTTTAGCTACCATTGTCTTAATAAACCAATAGGAAAAAATTTCCCTCAGTAAATTTAAATTGTAGGATAGGTCGTCTAGGCTACGATTTGATTGCAATAATTTGTGTACTCTAGATATCTTTTTGATGATGGTGTTTGGATAATGCAACAAAATCCATACAACTGTAAGTTGATAAAGTATCCGGATACTTTCATGCTATTATAAATAATACGGCTTTTTGCGAGATCTACTTTCTTAAGACTAATTCAAATTCCCCGCTATTGTTCGGCGCTCTACAGCTACAAGCTTGCTTATGAGCCGCATTGTTTATGTAAGCTTGCATTTTATATCCTCTAGAGCTGATACATTCACAATAAATTTGACAAATGAGGTTCACCCATGAGCTACAATGCCAACCTGTGAATATAGATGGAGACTGTAATCTCAAGCTGAAATCTGAAAATGATGTCTGACTTGAGATAACTAAGCCCAAATTGCTTCTGGTCACAAACATTGATCAAAAATATACCCAATGTGTAGTCTCGAAGAATTTTGTATTGGATTTCTAGCTCATTTAACTATCATTTAAAGTATACTTTTGTACCATGTAATAAGGATTCTAGGCATTTTTGTTGATATGTTATGTAATTATAATGTTGCAGTTGTATATTTACACTCCCTAAATAACAAATTATAATACAGGAACCTCAAATCGATTATAATAGTTCACCAGATATACTATGTAGTGCACGTGTTATCTTCTTATCCCCCGCTACTTGGTTTTTAAATTTTCAGATTTCAACTCAAGATCAATAGTTTTACAAATCCTTCAAAATCCAAACTCGATCAGGGATTTCAGAGAGCTTAAATATGCAGCGTATCAACTGGATCTAACTTCTTTTGGTTATAGTATTAAACTGTTTAGAACTTGCCATGGTATCATCAACACATTGCTATTCAACTGGTGGTATTCTCTATCATGTTGTGGACTAAACTATTTGGTTCGCTATAGCATACCCTTAATCTTGTTGAATAGATTATGAGCTCTGTCAAAGTATAATTAATACGTTATAACCAGCTGATATAGAGTATATCTAGATTTATTGATTTTGTCTATAGCCCCATCAATTTTCATGGCACCAAATTAGTTAATTGGCCTAATGATATTGACATCGAGCCTAATGATACCTGCTTTGTTAGCGTTCAAAATACTAACTAAAGAGCTTGCTCTCCAGAATAAGAATGATAATCTTCTAATACTACAAGTAAGTCTACTCACAAGATGCATCGTATTATTAAAGTATCAGTTATTACCAGGATTTCAATCTCAAAGGCACCAATATGACCTAACCCAATTAGGTTAGCTTTAAAAAAGCACCATATTGTAATTTCACACCAACTTCGATATATATATCGTGTCTATAAGTGTTGATTTCTTCAACCTAGCTGCTACAAAATGTTTATTCATGTTGGTTCCCCAATATGTTAATTAATTAGTATATCTGTTATTGCCGATGTCGCAACCTTAATATAAAACCAACATATGATTGGTGGAAGGTGGATGTACCTCTGCAGATGTTATGGTATACTATACCTTCACACTACATCTATCCGGATGTATTGTCAGTGATATTATATATATTACAAAGTTTGCTTTTAGCCCATACATAGAGCTTTCAGTCGCAGCAAAAAGGTCATCATTAATCATAGCCACCATAGTTACTGCAAATTTCCATGATCATTCGAAGTCCAGTCGCTCCATAAATGTTTTGTGGACCTTTTGTTTTTGATTGCTTTTCCAATCCCGAGATCAAAAATAGGAGAATTATTAACACCCATCTTTCAATTAGTACTCCGTGCTCTCAGAAAAATACCCCCTCTAGATAAATAAACTTAAGTTATTTAAAATTCAAGTAATCTAATTTGATATCTTTGTTCGCGGCCAAAACCTACACTGCTTAACTAAAATTTCATAATGTTACGTGTACTAAATATTATCAAGATGAATATCCAACACTAAAATTTAGTAATCGATCCAGATGAATGAAGCCTTAACTATCGGATTTTGCGTTATAGTTACCAGTTAGTACAGAATGCGTTTTTTTCTAGCCACCATTGTTACTGTTTTAGTCGATTTACACTCCAAAAATTCAAATGAGGTCAAACTAATTTGAAATTCGTGTAACTCATTAGATAGTGGTTTATCATCCCATATAAAATATCCGATAAAAGAGAACCACTTAAGCACTGCCAGATACAAGCTATAGCGCTTTTTTATTATTATTTTCTTTTAGGATTTCAAAGACAAATTTCCACGTCGATCGGTTACTATTTTTGAAAGTTTGCATCCAGATGAGTATATATGTGTGCCACAATTAAGTGAAAAGCGTCCATGAAGCACAGTTAGCGTTTTTATAATTTGAGGGCCATAAATTTTAAAACTATTTACAGGATGATAATTACTGGTATACTTAATTGTCAAAGAGTGCATATATATATATATAACTTTAAGGCTTGATATGGTATAAGGATTGTGAATGCATTAATGGTATAATAATTTTTACAATTCTTAGAGGGTAGCATCGAACACTCTTAAAAGTTTTTAGTTCAAAACATATATATATATAAACACTTGTGGGATGGACAGACATATTAACTTAATTATCCAGCTAGATAGTGTTATAATTTACTATAGATATATTATAACATCCAAAAATAGGTATTTTCATGTATGATATACAGTCCATGGCATATAATACGTGGTCATGACTGTACCATAGCTTCAACAAACTAACTTTAAAATTCAACTGTGATGATTTTCGACTAAAAAATTCAATAATCCCAAAAAAATCCCTTTATAAATTGATTGTTTATATCAATCAATAATCCTGATGATATCAAATCGGCTATCCAAAAAAGCCGCTAAATTAAACGTCGTGCAGTTCGGCTATAATATTGGCAATTACAACTTCGTCCGTCATGGGGTATTTTAATGCCGAATATATATATATTATAATCTCAGATACTTGTATAACGATATTATAGATATGAAGAAGTAATTTATTAATTGGGGACTATGATGGCAAATACCCACCTTTGCTATGCATACGGTCCTGGTTAGTACTATAGTGATTATTTAAATTGTAGAAATATGGATTTGAAAATGCTGGTTCTAAAAGTATAAACACCATAGCATAGATCCAGCGAGATCTGAAAAATCTGAGATCTTAGGAATTCATCCACAAATCTTTCCCAGGTTTAAATTTAACCCTGTATGGATATAGCAAAGATTTGAAGAATTATCATCTCATCCATGGGGGCTTGCCCTTGCTAAGGTTATCCCAGATGCTATTTACTATAGGTAGAACCCTACTAAGCTGATGAACCGCGATTCTCCCACTTGAGCATCACCAGTCCGGCATATCTAACTAGCGCTTGAGACCCCCTAAGCTCAGTTAATTTAAGACTGGCTGAAAATAAAAGTAAAGTTTAGGCAAGCTTGAAAAAATATGACACCACAAAATCCCCTGGTCTTTTACGCCAGATTCTATTATAAGTCCATGGCAGGCATTTATTTTTTAAATTTTTTATTTTTTAAAAAAATAAAACATGGTTTTCGATTTGAGGATCTGAGACCTTTTATTTGCTTTTTTCATAACCTGGTATTTCATTCTGCTTAAGCTATTATAGATATATCATGCTCTATTTTTTTTTTTTCGCTGGAGAAAAAACTATATAAATGACCATTTTCCTTCTTTGTAAATAATACTGTTTATACAAAACTATAAAATATCCATTTTTATCAATTAAATACCAATACAACTAATCACAACCAATATATAAATACAATGGGTGAAAAAGTCTTTTATCGATTCCAAGATGCTGAACACATCATGACTGAACTATGTAAACGATTACCAGTCGAAAAAAGTGATGAGTTATTAGCCTTGTATATTCATAGCAAATTCGGAAATATGGAAGCTCAGCGACAATTTTTACCACAAATCAAGAACCATACAATTTCATTAGGTTTACCTCCATGCAGAGATAGAGTTTTTCAAATTTGGCGAAGAATCATTAGACATCCAGAAATCTCACAGCAACAATTCATCTTAAAGATTCAATACGATGAACGAAAGTACTTGGGGAAAAATCATTTGGCTGACGCCTTGAGACTTCGAAGATAATCATATTCTCCAATCAACAGACTTAACTAACTATTTATTTATTATTAATTTATTGCAGCATCGCACCAGCATAGACAAAGCCTTGCTATCACATACATGGGGATATTAAAGCATACAATCAAAAATGATATCGCTTTACATTGGTGATAATCTAATATAAAGAATTCATCACCTGCCCAGTTAATTATCACACTGCAATGAAGGGACACTTTGCACACTTTGCAGTGAGAAGACACAATAAATCTAATTATTTGCATATTCAATATCTCAAAAACCATCAATGCTTTTTCAATTTTTCTGTTCTCTTAATCTATTTTATATCTTATGTATAACGACCTTTCAATGAACTATTTATTTATGAGTAAATAATAAGTTTTTTTTTTTCTAGTAGGGTTTAGTAGATAAAAGAGCTGGTAGGATTTTAAAGCTAGCTAAATATCAGCACGGTTTGTAGCCATATTCATCCACTACCGTCGATAGCATTCTGTAAGAATCATTTAAAGTGTAATTAGTCCACTTATGGAAATTATACATTTTAAAACCAATTATATTTTGTACAGCGATTGAAAAATCCCGAGTGCTGTTGACTGTAAGTTATCGCTCCATTAACTACTTTGCTAGGATAGTTACAAGTCTTGTATATGCTTGCTATGGTAAAATTTTATGCTCAAATTGATCTAACACTGCACACGTTGGTCGCTACCTTATTATAATAATATCTCTTTAAGACTACAATTTAAACTTATAGGGATTGTAAAGAGATCGGGTCCCATTGTGCACCATGTGAAGATTTACAAGTGATTAAAGTGAGAAAATGAACATATGTGGTCTCACTGACCAAAACCTCAAATCATCTTCTTAGTAGTATAATAGCTTTTATGCCATCAATATTCGCTACCGTGTTCCAGAAAACAATTTATAAATGGGTTCTAACATTATTAGTCCATCCTTCTTCTTCAATATCAATTACTGCTTCTTGTCTCAGCTAATCAAATTAAGATCCCTGAATTCTGAGTCAAACACTTAAGAAACCAACGTTTTGTCATAAATATCAGGGTATATTAAACCGCGGCCCGCTTACCTGTAAGTAAATTTTAAAACAGCCCATTTCACACCAGTTAGGGAGGGAGACAGCCTAAGTAGACCAGAGCATTTCAGAACTTACCTCTGGTAGAGGTAGCCAACCGAAGGTTTGTTTATATTACTTTTCTCAAACCTCTTTCATTTGAACATCTTGTTGTTTAAAGAGAAATAAATTCAAAGGAATTATTCGGTTCTTATCCTGCAATAGGTTGTTCCAAAACTTCCAGCTCTGTGAAATGGCTTTTGAATCCGGGTATGTAACCTGCAGATAGAGCACTATATATATATATAGGCAAAATATCCATATTAAAATATTTGGCTATTTACCCAAGTTCATGCTCGACAAATAATATACAAGCATTAATCATAATACCGTATCAAGCGGGCCAGGATTGATGCTGGTAAACATTTGTTAACTTACAGTAGTAATGATACATATTTCTGCCAGATATTAGGGCATGCACTTCAGATCCTTGAACTCAACTTAAGCTCAGTAGTGTAACAATTCTCTATATCAACCTATATTTTTGACCAATGTTCGAAAACTAGGGCTAAAAATAGCGAACTATAGCTGGTGCCATTGATGAAGTGTACATGTCTAAAACAGACAATATTATTCAATAGTTTGATAGACTATAAAGCTTAAGTAAATTGGCGACAAAGAAATTTAGGAGGTTAAAGAACTTTGATATCATTCATTCATTGGCTTGAAGGAAATTGTCGGGTTTGTGTGCTATGTAACATGAAAATTGCTGATTAAACAGGAACTGTACATGGCAATTCTAGGCTACAATGCATTAGCAAGCTAAAAAGTTAAAGTGAAGAGCCACTTTCATAACTGTACATCCATACGTAATGTTAAAATCTTGGGTTGTCACTGCTTAAAACAATTAAGCTTATAATTTAGTAACCACTACTGTAACTACACTACCACTGTATATACATATGTACTGCAGTAGTACAGGTACCCATAATTTATGAGTCCCTTTGAATTTGTAAATTTCAGCTATTGAGATACTCAAGCTGTATGCAAAATTCTACTTTGGTGTTTCTACTTCGAAAGATAACGGCCCTGCAATGCTTATGTGGAACTACTAAAAGAGGGGTATGCATATGGGATCAAGCAAATTTTTTGTGGGATCCGAATAAGGAGTTCCATTGCAAAGAAAATCCAAAGCAACCCTATGCTAAACTGAAGCGCTTTATAAATTCGAATCAAGATTTTTACTACAGCAGTGCTATTTTAAAAAAGTTACCAGATGAACTATAGGCGTATCCAATATATAATCAAGGTTCAAAATCCAATTTCTCTTGAATATCCACATGCATAACTGAGGCATCTTTAGGATCTTAAAGCAAGTCAAAAGTTAACAATTGTACACTACACTGTACATTCCAAAAAATAAATATATTTATATACATACATACGTACACCTCCACACAATTTGATCTCTATATATAAAGCCCACGAGATGCTATTAACTGTGTCTATGGTACTATTTAAAAGCAACTTTGGGTCACTTATATATTGAAGCGGTTGTAAAGCTTCACACAAATAGCCTGAATAATATTTGAGACCAGATGAGGTATATATTTTACAGCTTAGGTTGATGTATAAATAAAAATATATAGCGCTATGGATGATGTTATTGACAAGGATAATTTACTGAGCATGTATCATTCTCAACGTTTTGCATCTCCCTTAGCCGTTCTTATGAGCGTAGCAAAGTATGGTTGCACATGATTTATGAGCTGATCAAAATCTTGGTTTATTCCACTCTTTAAGTTGTAAATGCTAGCTTTAAATATCCAATAATCATATTTGAATACTTATCATAAGAGAATGTCAACTAGAACGATTTTCTTCTGGGTAATTTTCTCTATAGTTATAAAACATTTCAAACTATTTCTGCTCGTTATCATACCATCAGATGTTCTATTATTACTTGGGATTCTGGACTATCAAAGATACACCATGGTGAGAAATATATTACAATCTAGAATTCTATCCCTTAAAAATCCAAATTATATATATTTGAATGAAACGGGCAAGTAAATTAAATTTGTTTAATCGTTCTAAAACTACAAATAATATATTTGCATAATAATCCATGTCCATGCATTAAAATTTACTCATATCATGATGCGCATAAAAAATATTTTCACTTTATAAAATTTAAGTGAGTGGTTGGCTCATCTAAAAAAGTGAGACCTTTCTAAATGCAGTAGCGCGGCATGGCACTATAGGTAAGGCTGGCTGAGCTTCACACATTATTGGTACCATTGGTACATACATACACTGTACTGTACATATGTAATTTGTAATACTGAGAATTGTATGGTCTGATTATGCCACCATCAACATAAAATTGAATGTGCTAGAGTACGCTATAGTAATCTTTGGGGTATGACTTGATTGAAAATTGGCTGCTTCTGGACTTACTAAATATGCCGGAGTAAAACTAACTGAAATACCCAATATATTCATCGTTAAAGAATCAATATATTCATCATTTTATTAAGAGCAATTGAGAATAAATCTGGTTCGACTCTGATCGGCCATATATGCTTGTATCCAAAGTTAAGAAAAAAAAAAAAAAACAATAATGGATATTTGGGCTACCGTAGAATTCTATTACTTGATAATTCGGCCAATTTTTTAGCTTTCCTTTTCAAAGATTAGCTGACACAATTTTTTTCCAACCTTTACCACAATTACTTAGAATTGTACCCTTGAAATGCAATTAAGAAATCTCAAAACATGCGTAAGTTAAATGTTGCAATGCTATTTTTATACTTGATTGAATTTTAAATTACATTTGTGATATACATATCTATAGACAAATTACAGGTTCCCCAAACTCAAATCCACAAAACAAATTGATTTCATTACAATCGGCTGCTTCATGATCATTCACAGTATCACAAAAACAGTGAAAACGGTTTTTGATGGCCCAGAAGCAGGAAACACACAGGCCGATAACGATCTGAAACAAATCAATACGCACACTTACTAAAACGATTACTGCCACCGTGTTGTACAGGATATCATTCTATCCCTACCTTCTGGTACCTCCATGGTATCTTCAGACTCTGAATAATTAAGTTGAAACTCGTGGTTAGAAAGGAACTTACCTAGGTAGCCCTATAGATTTCGAACAATTGATCAAATGTTTTGCAAAATTTCACATAATAATATGAATTAATAATGAAACCAAAATGTTAAAATGTAACCAATCTTGTACTTCTTTTTTTCCAAAAAGAAAAAAATATATGGTTAAATTATGTTATAATTATATATATCAACATCAGGAATTGATCAATTGGGGTCAGTAAGATTATGTTTGCAATCCATGGATGGTTCAATAACCGCAAACAATCGATCAGTTCATTTTTATCCGTTATCTCGGGAACAGACAGCTATATATGCCTATATATATATAGCTTTTTTTTCATAAGGGATAAACCTATAACCTTTTGTAGCGTATATTATAGTGATTCCATGGCTGCAGACAACTGTTAACGTTTCCATGATCTTCAACGTTTTATTGTCTTATAACTTATAAATTATGATGGCATGCAATGGATGATTGTATTTAAGTATTAAAGAAACTTGAGGAATTAGACAGTTCGATATTCACCATGGCACTAATACTAGAACCAAGCATACCTGACCAATGTATCCAAGTTTGGGTTTAAATAATTCCATCAGGATATTCGGGTTTTGCATTCTCAAGCTGCAGATTCAATGAGATTGCATCCTAGGCTAGATATAGAATAGTGGAAATTAAGCGGGGAGTAAACGGAAGTAATTCTATAGTTGTATAGATAGCAGCAAATTGTAGCCGGCTATACTTATGCATGCTGCAGTTATTTCCACTGATCGCGTCCATTTTCAACATCCTATACATGGATAGTAGATTCGGGTGATCAATTGAGTAATTTTGTTTGGGCACCAATTTAAATGCAATGTTTGGTCTCGAGTAGAAACATCTAATATGTTGACCGAAAATGTGCTCTTGAATAGAAAGGTAACGGTCTTGTTACCTCTTAACTAACAACCCAAATTGCAATCATGATGGTGCTGATATGTATGTAAAGCTTTTACTTCTATGAAATGTGGAATCAAGTTTGGTCGTTTAAGCTATAATAAGATATCCTGTATATTTATTATACGATGATGTAGCACCTGCCACAAATCTATAGTATAATTTCACAAGCTAGATTTCTCTGTAAACTTCTGGATTTGAAAGAAAAATACTTTAATTATAATTTAGGGTATGAGCAAGCGGCAGGACATATATAACTAATTCTAGTCGTACTATCCATGGATATATATGGTATGGTATGATACGAGATTATACATCAAAAATTATTGCTAGATACGACTCGGTTAATGAGATGGCCTCTGAATCATTTTATCATGTATCAAAGTACCATAATCATCATTATATATGAGTGTACACGTGTTGATTGCTCAGTTTGTAGTATATATAATTGAGCTTCTACCTTGAATGTTTTTACCTTGTATTAAGTGATAAAATATTGAGAAAACTATATTAAAATATATATATATATGATAAACGTATTATAGATTAACTACATATATATTGTAATATTATAATACCAATTTTTAATTATTATAGAGATTTAGTTCGCAAATGGATTTACAGCTGGAGCAATAACGCTATGATCCCTGTCAGTGAGAATCAGATTATAATATTCAAGGCCCTGGATACCACATTTACTACTGTTAAGTGATTATATAGCAAAACAACAACGTTAGGTCAGGTGAATCAATTCATCAGCCCTGAAATTTATAGTATTACTTTGTAATTGCATAAAGTGAGAGCACATGCATAAATTAATAGATATATATGTTATATTTTTTGATTTTCAAAATACCCGAAATAAAGGTACAATTACAATGAATGCCAGCTGCACTATAGTTTGAATCTACTAGCAACTCATTCGGAGTAGCTTCAAGTCATATATATATATATATATATAGATGGATGATATGGCTTAATTGGTAAAAATTGTAGATCTTTTTGGAATGCTACCATACATGGGTTCATAAAAAATATAACTTGCAATTATAAACTTAAGCTGCGTATCTTAAGTCATTACCATCGATTTGTTATTTGGTCACCCGGGGTTTCGTTATCAAAAATAATTAATTGAATTCGAAGCTTAAGTGATAAGATATCTCATCGATATACGTTTAGTATACTATATATATAGTGTCTGTCTAACAGGATCAAGCGGTTGAATTACTTAGAAATGCTGCTTGGGAACGGTATACTTCTCAATTGGATACCAGAGCCCGAAAAACGATAGGTCAGTTAATTTAAAATATATTCCATTATTTAATTGAATTAAACCTCAAGCTTATAGATCATGGTAATTTTTGAAAACTCACCGTACCTTGGGTATTGATATATCAACTGATAATACATTTCCAAACTTGGACGTGTATGAATATTTTTTATCAAATTAAGTTTCGGCATTTAATAATTTGATTCATTTTTGGAACCTTTTTTTCCTGTAACTATATATAGCTATATATATGTATATCCATTATAATATATCTATAGTATGTATATGGATATAGTGAACACTATATATAGCCAGATAAGGTTCATAATTATTTTACTGTGAATCATCAGGGGGTCCAGAGTACGCGCGATATACACATATCTAGATATATACGGGTATGCGGGCATCTAATTAATTTAATCTGAAACTGATATATGCTCGGAATATAGATTTTTTCAGGCACTTAATTAAGGTACCAATATGTACAATTGTACAAGTACACACTATGTGCAGCTCAGTATGTGTTGATCACTGAAGACACAATTATAATTAATTGATGGTGAGTTGGCTTAGTCATGCATGGTTGCTGAGAGTTAAACCGCAACTTATCCAGCAAGGTACGCTATAGTATCGTTATTAAATTTGAATTACCAATTTTTTAAATCATTGTCCATTAAATGGATCTCTTCACAGCAGCTAATGGTAACATATATCTATTTTTGGTAATTTTACTACATATCAGGTTCACGATGACTTAACTTATCTAATAAATTTTCATACTCCAAAGAACAATAGATATTTGTATTATCCGCAAGAATTTTCAGATATGTTTGGATAGAGCATCCGCTTAGTGCCGATTATCAGAAGTAAATTATGTATACCTGCATAGTCATTTCCTTTGCTTAACTTACAGCTGCGATATATCGATCAATAAAAAATTCAGATATATATCTAGTCTTTTCTTACTTTTAACTTGGACAATCGATCAGTTTAAATATCAGCGGTCATTTAATAGCACTAACTAAATTGTATATTGATAGACCATTGCTGCATATCTCATAAAGTTTCCTCATCAGCTGAGTTCTATTGTATATATGCATGGTAGTGACGAGTGCCTCTCAATATAAACAACTAGCTAGTTACTATTGAATTGGAGTTATTTTTAAAATTCCTGGCTATAGGGCCTAAAATGATTTTAACCAGTTAAATGTCCATATAATCAATATACAATATCCTCATACCAAATTATGCTCATGATAATTAGCTAAGAGAGTTAATATGGCCACCTCTGAAAATTGAACGACTACTAAGTTGTTCTAGATCTTCCAGTACCATGCATATGCACATACATACTATATATACAATGGTTGCAATTCATAATTATAATTAGGTAATATATTTTTATAATTTATTAATATATATATTCAGAAGTCATATATAGTGGACCGTGATCGATACAGTCTTATGATGGCAGTAACTTTTTTCTCTATCCAATGAACGTTAATTCCAAATGGGATAGCCGACACAATCATTGTACAGACTAAATCTATGGTCTTAAATGACCTCTCACAATATACCAACATTTCACCTCCTATGAGCCTAGCATAATGGTCTATATTCTCGAGGATCCATAATCAATATAATAAAATGATATATAGTGGAATGCTTCGACTATAAGCTTTATCAAAACGTTCAGTTATAACGGGGCTACCAACATTAGATCAAATTCATGAATATTAGCTATTGGTGTATACATTTTATGGTGTCCAGTGATTTTAAATCTTTTTATTGAATCTAAAACAGGCGCTGCTATTTATAAAAAGCCACGACACCTGTTTAATTGTCTTACATAAAGTCTATATACTATGTTATAAAACAAATAAATTACAAATAATGAATAAAAATTAGATTACTTGATAATAGTAGAATAATAAAATTTTAAAATGTTAATTTGTTGTTCCATCCACAGATACTTAAAGACCCACCGTTTTCAGCCCAAACTGTTTCTTATTCAATTGTTCAACTGATTGATTGATGAGTACTAAAGCCAGGATGCTAGGAGGAAATTGATAGCTCGAGCATTGGTTGCAGTTTATTTCAAACAACTATCTTCAAATCTAGTTGTTGCTAGATTAATAAATAATAGTAATTTTTTTTTAACTTTTCTCTATTTTTTTTGGCTTTTTAGTTTTAATAATTAATGTCAATCAATATAAATATCCATTAATACCTTGAATCACTCTT
>JAKTSB010000171.1:0-51150 GCA_030579975.1 Blastobotrys buckinghamii (nom. inval.)
TATCTTCACGACATAATAAATTTCGACAAGTTTTTAACGACTATATCCAACTAAATTGTGTATCAAATCACATTGTCATTCATTTACTAACCCAACTTATACACATTCTTTTTATTATTAATATTTATTTTTTATAGTCACTCTTTTATCTATAATCTGTAAAATATGTCGTGCACACCTTTAACACCATTAAACAATAGCAATATTCCTTATACTCAACAACAAAATATTCAATCTCATTCACAATACTACAGCCATCCACCATCACAACAGTTGCAACAGCAATCACCAAAATCTGCAAGTTTACAATATTCATTATTACCTTCAGCATTCGAATTAACTCCACCAGACTCTCAAAGAAAAGAAACTGAACATTATTACAATAATTTCCCATCACAAATTCAACAACAACAACAACAACATCAACCTCCAGTAACACCAGTTAATCATTATCAAAATTTTGTTACACCACAAAGTCGATATCCAATTCCATATCCTGCATACAATGTTCAATCACAACCAAGATCAATTAAGAGAGAATACATGCCAATTGTAAAAAATGCACCAGTCTCAGATCATGAAGCATATTCTGGATATTTATCAAGACAAAAGAAAGAAGGTGGTGATGATAGTTCATCAGTTTGGTCACAAGATGTTGAAGAAGCTTTTATGGAAGCTTTGAGAAAAATCCCAAGAGTTGGTAGAAGAAAAATTACTATTTATGGTAGACCATGTGGTAGAAATGAATTAATTAGTGATTATATTTATCAAAAGACTGGTAAAGTTCGAACAAGAAAACAAGTTAGTTCTCATATTCAAGTTTTGAAACATTTATTAAAATCAGATCCTGAGTTTATGAGTTTAGTTGCTGATTCACCACCAAGTGGATCTTCAATTAATAGTAACAAAGTTGCTGTTATTTCACCAATTTTTTCAAAAGGGAGTGCTGGTGCATTAGAACAAGCTGCTAGAAGAAATCGTGCTAATAGTAGTGATGTTTTTATGAGTTCACCATTTAAAAAAAGAGGTGCCAGTTGTTCATTACATTTTAATCATCCATCACCTTATCATATTAATACTACTAATACTAACAATACACCAGCAAGAACTGCACAATATTCTCCAAGTCCTGCTAATACTTCTAATACTTCATTAATGCAACCAATTAATTTCCATATTATGATGAATACTAACGAACGACCAAAAATCTTTTCACAATTAATTCGACCACAATTTGAAACTCCTTTAAAAGCAAAAACTTTTGAAAATATTACTGATAGATTTCCTCAAGTTTTGGATTTAATGAAACAAGGGTTATTAAATGTTCCTGTTGCATATGGTAAAATTAAATTGGATATTGGTAATGATTTGAAACAATTTGATACTAGTTTATTAAAAACCGATTTACAATTCAATTTGGCTTGTCCAATTGATCAATCACAAACTTATGCATGGTCTGTTACTACTACAGTATCAACAATGGGTACTCAAGTCTTGGATTTATATGAATCAGTACCTTATCAATCTAATCTATCAACAAGATGTGACAAATTGAATATCCCATTTGCTACAGACTTTTGGGCTGCATTTATTCATGGGTTTACTAATAGAAATATTGATTCTTTTAATGATGAAGCTGATGCTGCTATTGGTGCTATTACTGTTATTCAAAAGTTGTACTGTTATCAAGGTGAAAAACCTTTTGATAAGAATTTACAATGCATTATGATTTATGAATTTGAAAGAGCTCATGATAGTTTTGAAGCAAGAACTGTTTTTAGAAAAGTTATTGTACCAGAACAAGCTTCTGCTGCTACAGTATCACAAGTTGTTACAGCTCCTCCACCACCACCTCAACCTGTCTTTGCAAGACCAACAAAGACTACTTCACAAGTTAAAGATTTACCTGAAGCAGGTACTAACCCATTTGGTTCTCCAATGGCTAAAAATACTAATACTAATAATAATGATGGTTTTGCTATGCAACGGTCTTTTAGTGTTGATGCTACTGCAACTGGGTCCTTTGATTCATCATCTGATGAAGATAATAATGCATTTGGTTTGGGATATCCAGAAGAAGCTGATGGGTTGGATATGGTTAGAAGTATCACTGCATTTGATGTTAGTACTGCTGAATGGGGGTTAGGACATGGTGCTTCATCTTGGTATGGTAATGATTTATTATTTAGCAGTACTGTTGGCGAGCCACACGCACCAATCGGTGCTCCTACTACTACTAGTAATAACACAATTGGTGAAAAAGAAAATCGACCACCACCAATTGATTTATCATTAACAAGTTATGAACAAATGTTATCTGATCATAATAATTTACCATTAAAAAGTGCTCCACCAACTTTTGAATTCCATCATGAAGATATTGCTGAGTTACAAGATATTACTTCATCATCATCAACGAGTTCAAAAGAAGATGATACTTTGTCAAATGTTAGTTGTGATTCAGGTAACAATTATTCATATCATACTAACGATACTTCAAAAAATGACGATTCAGAACATGAACATGAAAAATAGTTCCATTATAAACTATTAGCCCTGTATTTTTAGACTAATGTTTTTTTAATTTTTTTTTACGTATCCTTTTTATTCTTTAGCATTTTTATAATATTTATTCAAGAAAAAAAAAATTTTTTTTTATTACTTTATTATTCTTAGTTAAATCATTTGTCGTATATTAATATTTAGTCTTTTAGTTTTGACCCATTCATTATACTTGCCTTGTAATAAATAATCTGGTACTGTATCAGCAAAAACTCTACCAACGCCATGGTACGCAGTTCTTGATTCTCCTCCCATAATCAACACATCACCCGATTTTAACAAAATTTGCATTGGAATTTTATGTTTTTGTTCATCAACGTATCGTTCATCACAACAGTAGAAAATACAGTCACAACCTATTGATACTGATATTAAATCTGCATTACATAATTCAGCAACATCTTGATGGGGTGACAAAATATCTCCAGGTGAGTAAAAATTTACAATAGCAGCTTGGCTGTTTATATTGAAAACACCACCAACTAATTGTTTTAATTCATCAGGAAATCTGGGGAATTTTTCTGTATTTTCTTCAAAAGTTGGGTATACTTTATTGGTCCAATCATACTGGCCACCTAATGTTATCCATCTTAATTGTTTGTTCCTGATTTTAGAAATGGTAGTTGGTTGTTTGCCTTCTTTATGTTCAATAGGTATCGATTCATCTTCTGGGAATAACGAAAATGGTGATGGTAAATTATAGAAAGGTGTTAGATTGGATACATGTGATTCATCAGAGACATATTTATTTAATGTTAAATCTATTAGTTTTGATTGTACTGATGGTGGGAAACATTTTGGAATGATTTTCAATCCTGGTAATTGATCAATTGTTATTATATTCAGTTCATTGGTTAGTAAAGGCTCTGGTTGGTTAATAAAACTTTCAACATGGTTAGTATAGTTTGAGAATTCTGTTGGTGTGGTTTTAATAGTATATTGTGATGATTTAAATATTTGTGGGTTTGAAGTATCTAATATATCTTGTGGAAGGTTTGAATGATCAATCCTTCGATGAGCTTTATAAAATTGTTTGAAAATATCAATTTCTGTCATACTATTATATATTATAGTATCGGTTGGTTAGTTGGTACAACTATGCTAGATTTTAGTAAGTGAATCCACAGTACTTATAATGATTGATTGAACAAAATATGGTGTGGTTTATGGTTCAAATGCTGAAAAATTTGGCGAAAGAATCCAAGATCTGTTAAACAGATTTTTGCACCGCTTGAATTTGACTCAGTCATGCTTGTGCGTTCAAGCACTCTCAAAGATTTAACGCTTCAAGCTTAGAACTAACTACATCCATATATAGTTGGAGTGATTCAAAATTTTTGTCAGATCCAATAATTAATTGGTTTATTTGCAAGATGTAAAGGCTTTATCCAAGCTAATTGACATTCTGGGGTTGATCTGGTTAACAAGTTCTACCAGTAGCAGTTGTTTGAATCTATTAAATAAAAGTCCTACCAGAAATTAAAAAATTTAAAAATTTTGTTCAAGCAGAGATAATTTGGTCACAAGTTATAGCAGTAGATGAGCGGTGTTTGGAAATTTAAGTTGTTTCCTATAGCAGCGTGAGGTTACGATCCATGCTAAATCAGCGGAAGAAAACCCCCGATCACTCACTCACCGGCGGGCACCATTGGCATTCTAGAACAAAATATTCACCACTTCATTAGTACTGCTGGAATGAATTTTGAAGCCGATAAATTTGATTTACGGTACAATATGAATGATTGAAAAATGAGTTATCAAAATGGTTTATCATGGAATAATCCATGGTGATGATCGATCTACAAACTGATATGGCAGTAAACAATCCATATCCAAGATAGTGATACCACCAACCAACCGATCAACAAGCAAAATTAAAAGTGAGAGAGTTTTAAAGTTTAAACTTATAATTCAAGTGGTTTATACATGTTATACAACAATTTTACGAGGTTTTAATATAAGGTAAAAATTCCAATCAGCTCATAAAAATTGTGACATATTCTCGAACATTTAGTCTGAGCCTGAAATGTTAACACACCCTCAATTTTTACCTTTTTTCTTAAGTTAATTGATAATTTAATTGTACAAAATATAACAAAGAACCTATGAGATACACTGGTTATGTATCATTTATGCTATATATATATATATATACCATATGGTATAGTTCTCATATGCAAGAGTTCTGATTTTGGAAAATATTATCATTGATAGCGATCGATTTAATGAACTGCATTTGGCCCGAAATTAGAATAATAAAAATAATACATCAGATTGAAACCTTCATCTTTAAATCAAAAAAAGTATTATTAAGGTAGGTTATTGCAGCTTCGGTTCAAAGATTTAAACATTCCTGTCTTTCATTTAAATTCATCCCATTTTATTCATAATTTGCAATGCTCCATGGTAGCCCGTAAAACCAGCTATTTAAGCTTAGATGACAAACCAGTTTCGAACTAAAGAAGAAAATCTCCTGCCCGTCAAGCTTGTAAATGGAAATTTAGAGTAATCAAGTCTCCAAGGCATGTAAACTTGCATTAGCACGTACTTATACAGCGACGCCGTTTATTAAATCATGCTTGAGGATAATTTACCGTTGGTGAGTTGACCGATATCACAGCTCTGCTGCTTATGTACAAGCACATTATGCGCCCCATATCTCTGTGCTTGTACTTTTAACCACAGTTTAACCTCCTGCCAACCTTTTTCTTGTACATTTTTTTAAAACGTTCAGCTTTAATAATAAGTTCCCCATATGCTCGAGCAGTGAATTTGTTCGAATTTGAAACTGTAATCTGGATATTGACACCACTGTATCCATATATATATGCCGGCCGTTCAAGTTGGTGTGGTTCATAATCCCGCATTATAAAATATCCTACACCTTTGCTATGGAGCTTGACTCGATCTGTGTTTGTTCTGGTTTAGCTTTTTAAAAGCTCTCAGTTTGTCAATTTACAGTAGAACTCACAATAGCGATAGAGTATTAATGTCTTAGCCCTTTGATGAGGTGGCGCCCCTCCCTCCCACGTTAGACCCATTTCAAATATGTGTATCTGACCATCGATTTGCATAAGCGCACTGTGAATCCAAAAAGCCTTCATAATAAACATAATGGTAATGGAGTATTCTAATCCATCGACACCCGTTTGATTTCACAATTTTTGTTGTCAATTTGTTAAATATTGACTGATGATGATGTATCGATGGTACTTTTGATCTATATATTGAAGCTGAGGGTTATTTAAAATTCATGTCCATTGACTGTTTCACATTTATTACTCTAGAGGTGCTAATAAAAAAATCCTGTCACAACTTTCTGAGAGTAATGATTAAAAACCTTGAAGTATATATAGCTCGATAAAGTCGCGGGTTTGATCAATTCATTACTTTCTCTGATTACCTTGGAAGTCAATGAACTGATTGTTATCTAATTAATTTTGAAAGGTTTAACATATCAGTATACTATAGTAAGCCTGAAGTGATAGATGGATCGATCCGAAGATATTATTGTACAATAGTATTGTCTTAAAAGTTTTGGGAAAAAAAAAAAAAAAAAAGAGTAAGAGGGAGAGCCGTGCGAGGCACCACAGTTAAAAAAAAATAAAAAAATTTGGAGCGGGTTTAAACATTTTTACACCGGCTTGAGTATCTTGCCTAAAGGCTCTTAGAACACAAGAAATACCATAACAAGATTTTAAAACATCCTTTTTTTGTTTCTATTAGAATCATTTATATATAAATTCAGCAATATCATCGAAATCTTTAGAGTTCAAAAATTTTTACGGGATTTTTTTTTTTTTTGTTAAACCATACTCTGTTCTCTCTTTCTTCAATAACTTTCCTCATTAAAAGAGAGCTACCGGTTATATTTTAAACAATATTACTCCAATTATCGAAACTTTATACAATTTTTTTTACTTTATAAGAAAGTTTTAGTAAATTAGAGTTAAAAATGGTCTTTTGATGGACCATCAGAAAATGCCACCACTAAGCTCAAAAGTGGATGATATATTAGATGGGCTAGAGAACAATAATAACAACGATAACAATAAAGAAACCGATACCTGCAAAGATTACTTTTCTAAACAATACAATAAGCAAATTTTAATAGAACCTGAGAAAGGATTAATAAATTCAAGCAGTAGCAGTAATAGTAGTAGTAGTAGTACAATATCAACTATAACAAGAGCAAGCTCAATTACTACACCCATTACAAGTTCAAGTTCACCAACTGATTCAATAACCAGAGGTACGATTAATAATAATAATAATAATAATTCAGATTTGTTTTATACATTTAATACTACTAATACCCAACAAATGAGCGATTTATTTCCATCCATAACTGATCAATCAGAAACTCAAATAGTTGAAAAAAATTCAAATATGATGGATGATGATTTTCTGTTATTTAATAATGATAATCAAGGGACTGGTTTAAATTGTGAATGCTACGACAAGTCATCTCAGTATTATAATAATAGCAAACCATACAACAACCCACCAAATCAAGATTATAATACTCCAGCATCATCAGCAGGATTATTCCCTGCTATTGACACATTTTCATCTGGTCCATCCTCATCAAACTCAAGTGACGATGAGAGCGATGACGATAATAGCAACAACTCGAAATATGTAGATGCAGGAATTCCACCAGCACCATCATTATTCCCACCAATTATTCCTTTAGAATTCGATGTGGAAAATGGAGGAATCCCGTTATTACCAGATTCTAGATCTTTCAGCATGGATAACTACTCATTAGAAAATAACAACTTACAATTTGATTGTGATAATTTAGATATGGAGTTTGAAATGTCAATGTCACTTAGTTAATACTTCACATCATCGTCATTATTATTATTACTATTATTATTTTTAGAACATGATCATCTTCAATACTTTGTTAACGACCTGCTTATGAATTTACTTATTTTTATCATCAATATAATTATTATTTAACGACAACCACAACGAGGACTTTAATCCTCTTTTATTTATTTATTTTTTTATTATTATATATTATAATTCTTATCATAGAAAAAAATTCTAATACCTTGTTTAATACTGCCTACATACTTCGAGATTGAAATATCCCCCTCCCCTCCTCTCTCCCCATAATTTTAAGTTTTACAGTTCATGCTCATTGTGCCAATAACTATACAATTGATTGATCGCATTTGGTTAATTCTCGGCCTGTCCATTTATGTCCAGCTTTTGATGCACAGAACAATTGGGTCAAATAAACAGTGTTTGGTTATAAAAGCTTGTGTATGGATGCCATGCATGGTCAATTTGCCGGAGCTCCAAAAAACTGAGACATGGCAGGATCAAGCTTTATTTTCGATGTTAATTACACGTTTTGAACTCAAATTAGTACAAGCTTGGTCCTTTTCTTAAAAGTTTTGCCGTGTAGTGTGAAAAGCCTCTTTCTGGGTTTTGATTGACGCTTAAACTTCCTTCTTGTTTTTACCGGTAATTGGCAACTAAAGCTACAAAGTGTATTGTATGTGTATTCATGATCCCGATGCACAAGCTTAACTATTATATATAAATATGATATTTAGATATTCAGATCGATTCCGATCTACGGCGAAAAACTCAAACTAGTTATCACAGCCGCACGGTCTTAAACCTCAAAAATTTTCTTAAACAGATCAAAATTTTCAGACACCCAACCTGCCACATTAAATGTTATGTCCTCACCATGGACTAGAGAAATATCAAATCACGATAATCCTGTATAATACAGTAAAGTCCAGTGGGATAGAAATGATTTTTTGCACTAAATATTATACATTGTAGTATTATTTGCAATATCTAACTACTTAACTAAGGCAATTTTCGTTGTAAACAAGTTTCAATTTGACGTCGAATTCGGTCATTCACAACTGGTACAATAACACCAACCTCGCATGTAGAAGGGACCCTTAATGATTCAATTGATTCAGCAGGCGACAACAACCCAAACTCAACTATTTCAAGATTCAACAAATAATGCAATGAAACTGGTTGATCAATTATATTAAAAGCGTTTCTAAGGTCATTGAAATTTAGTGGCAATGGCAATTGACGGAACTGATGCTGAACTTGATTCGCATTGTTTATGATATTATTATCTGCAGCTGGTAGTGGTGGCCGAACCATATTTTCCAACTCACGAAATCGATCTGGATTTTCATTCAGTCTGTTTCGATTATTATTATTATTATTATTATTAGGTATAATTATATCACCTATTCGAACCTCAGCATTTTCTGCAGGGTTATTTAAATCATTCAAATCATTTAGATCACGTTGGTGTATATTATTGACAAAATGACTTGCCATTGACGATCCATGTCGAGTTTTTAATACTAATTTTGAAATAGTTGTTGGTATCCAATTTAATGCATTTCTAAATTTAGCAGAACTTGGAATAATAATTTCCAAACTCTTTAAATTTGAATCTTTAATCGAATCAATGAAATTTACAGCAATTGGGTGTTCTATATGTGGTGATAACCCTGGCATAAATAACGAAGCATTGGTTAATGATGTTGGTAGCTGATCTCCAATAAAAGGATATAAATAACTATGCTTCTTATCTCTTGGTCTTGGCCCAATGTGATAATTTATACTTTCAATATTTTGATGCAAAATTTTATCATCAAAGGGGAATCTAGTTTTATTATCATTTAATTTCAATTTCACTCTAATATTCATCTTTCTTGTGTTTACTTTTGTTAGAAATATTTCAATTGGTGATTTAGCTGTTCTTATTGATGCATTTTTTAATTCTCTATTAACCAAAATTGTTTCAACATTATTTAATAATTGATTTTCAATAATAAGATTAAATAAAGCTTTATATTCATAAACTTGTTTATTTGTATCAAATATAATTAATTGTTTAACAAAATATAAAACTTGATCTAAATCTCCATTTTCTAATGATTTATTAAATTTATTAGCATTATAAATATTGATTTCAAATCCTTGTGATTTAGTCTTGAATGGTGTTGCATAACCTAAGAAATTTATTGTTAATGTCTGCCAGCATTTTTTGATTAGTACACTGTTTAAATTTTTATTGCACTGGTATAATGATGATAATGTTTTTTGATCGCAATATTCACCAACAATTTCTAATGTTTCAGGTGGTAGTTGTTCCATTTTATTATTATTACTTTTGTATGTAAATACCAGTTTGTTGAATGACTATAGTTTATATGAGATGGTATTCTATTGAATCAATATTGCAAATTCAATCTATAGACTAGTTCAAACAATATTTTCAATTCAACACCGATGATAAATCTCAAGTTGGTTATAAAAAAAGTGAGATATGGTCAAGTTTAAATACCAAAGTTCACAAACCCCAGAAATTTGAAAGATAACACAAAAAGATCGCAATATCGGAATTTACCTGTAAGATGACTGATTAGAATATGAGGCAAAAGTTTGTAAAAGATCCCTAAAGAAAAAAATTTTTACAAGGATGTTGATGGTCGCTTTTGGAAATCTGCTTTTAACGACGTTAGGAATTCAATATTCGATGATGATATATGGATGATGAATAAACCGTTTTTAAACCTATTTAAGGTGGTGATAATATACTTAATACTGTACTTGGGTTTCAAAAAAAAAAAATTAAAAAAAATCCCCATCCCCCCATTGTTTCGTTTCTAGTTAGATTACTGGGGTTCATTGTTATTATTTGAGGATTTTCAATGCACAGAAGGTAATATTTTGGGTGTGCAGCAACCTTTTTTTTTCTAATACCAACACTTCAAGCACCAGCAGAAAAAAAAAAAAAAAAAAAAATTAGCCACAAATATTTATCGTAACCGTTGTAAGTTTTTAGCTGATCATCAAAAAGATTTGGAGTGTTAAAAAATAAAAACGGTCTCTATCTTATCGTCAATCATTGGATTATCTCTCGCTTTTTAAATCTTTATAGCTGTTTGTGAGCTTGTTATCCATAATATATTTAGAGAGTTTGCTGGACAATGCTCTTTGTTAGTAGCTTCGAGGTTCTATATAGCTGAAAGAAATCGGGATAGAAGCTTTTTGATATAATTGAGACATATTAAGTTTGAAAGGTGGCAGCTGTGACGAGCTCACATTTGATACAGCATTAATTAGCTAGTCTCCTGGTGAGAGATGTGCACCCACCCCCAAAATTTTGGTTTTAATTAAAACCATTTCAATCAGTTAACGATAAGCAATGACATTGACTGTACTAGTTCTAGGTGCTGTGTAATTTGATAATATAGTTAGTTTGTAAGGTCGGCATTTCATAATATTAGTTTTAACTGGCATGGATAAACCTTTTAGTATTCCTTGTAGGGGGATAAATGTAATTAATGCACTCAATATAGCAAAAATATACGACAGTTTTATTGTTACTTTTTCTCCGCGTGAGACTGTCTGCCCCTCCCCCTTCCCCCTTTTTTTTTTTTTTTTTTTTTTTTCACAGCTTGGATTATTCGAAAAGACAAAACGTAGTACTTCGATCGGCATTGAGATAGATGCGCCTACATCGACTTATAAGAGTAAACTACTCAGCTTTTAATTAAAGAATTGACACTTTTGCTTTCTTTCTCTTTTATTGTTTGACCGAGTTTTGTAGTTACAATAATATGATCATGAGGAATGTTCGCAATGAGATACTGGCTCATAGAGGCTAGCCTTTTACCAAAGCTTTATTAAGAACTAAATCATAGCAAGCAAGTACTAAACGAATCCATATGGCGTGTACCTAAAGAGATGCAGAATTGCCATCCATGGTGCTCGGATAATTTAAAAATTATATATTACGAATATGAGGTCGATATTTTGGATCCCAAATTGGGCACCAGTAATATTCACGAAAGCGGCAGCATTATACGTATTAATGATTAGAATATTATGTACATGGTAGTGTATCGTGGTTATAAGTATTTGCGTATCAAATAAATGAAAAGATGTTTGTAAATTATAAAATAGAGCGATAGTTAACAATTGATAGTATTACAATTTATCGATTGACATGGTTTGAGCATATAAGTATCAATCAATGGTATGGTCATTAAGAGACTTTAATGCTTGGTGTATCAAATTGATATCTAGAATGATTCAAATCAGAGGACCCGGGAAGGTGGTGGTGCAGCTTCTAGATGAAAAACAAATTATATATGGATTGATTTTAGCTGAAATTCAATAGAACCGTGTGCATTGATAGTTTAGCGTACAAGACTTACACGGAGTAACCCCCATTGGACCAGGTGTCGAATCTGTGTAAATGTTTACCCGCAACTTTACTGCCTCAAATGTGACACAAAAATATTTTATCGATCGGTCCAATTATATACTATAATTGAAAAGTTCAGATTGTTAATTATAATTAAAGTTGGAGCTGTCGAGTCAATTATTAGTACCAGAACGTCAATCCATCGTTTCAATCGATCGATCAATAGTATTATCAAGCTATCTACCCATTGAGTGTATATAGACGTTGTATACTTTTGAAACCTACAGAGGCTGTTGATTAGTTTGATGGTTATGGCACTTAACCATGTGCACCAGTTCAGGGACTTGGGGTGCAATGTTGAAACACTGGTGTGTTAGTTTGATTTGATATACGGGCCTCTATAGCTGCCATGATGATCAATAATATCAAATGCAAGTTTTAGTTGAGAAGAATTCAAAACAAAGAATCCTGGTTTGCATGTAAGATAGATTTTCGAACTCTTGATATAGTTGTTTTGTTTCTGATGACATTTTTAAAGATTCAAAACAAGTTCTGTGTGTGTTTAAGGGCTTCGAATTAGTATGTACTATAATCTGTACTCATGGTATCTGATATTAATCTTATGAATGGAAACCTTCATTCGTTATCTTTTGCTTTAGACCATTTCAATTGATTATATATAGATTATAATTTTCGCTGCATATAATTGGTGCCTTTTGATAGCCCCTTAGAAGATTTAAAATGAATATATATATAGGAGATACGGCTTTTAAAATATATCTATAACCGTGTAGCAGTTTTAATTTTTAATGATAAATCAAATGATTCGAATTCCAAATACCTAACCGCCATGACATGGCTGCAGGGGATCCGTATCAATATTTCGGAAGCAGACAGACAATGTTCTCAGATTCAAACGAAGATATAGGTAAATTTTGAACATCAGTATTCTGTACAGTCATTATGGAAATTCTCTTATGAGAGGCTTCTCCATTAAAATTTATTAATCTATATCTATCTGGATAGCCAGATTCTTATTAAATGGATCACTACCATGGCAGACCCAGTACCAGTCATAAAAAAACATGTCTATCGGCTGTTACTGTAATTGTCAACGTCAAAACTAAAGAACATTGTACAATTTTGCAGTGGATTGTTAACCTCTTTTTTTCATTATGAGATATGCTCTATTAATAAAACCGTTTATTATCCTTAAGAATTCCAGATCTGTGCGATGATGAATCAGATCTACCCGCTTATACCATATCAAAGCTAAAACCATAAGCTTGTTGGCCTTAGTCAGCGCGCACAACTCAATATTTGCGTAACTTTATCACAATACAACAGTTAACAAAACTTAATTAATCTCAGGCGCAATCATCGGCATATCGGCTCCAACAACTTATCATTAGAAAGGCTTGAGCCAACGATGATTAGCTTGTGCAGATAATATTGGGGGGCAAGTTGAATTTCAAGCTCTGACGATTTCAAGCTGCGATAATCTTATCATAAGATTTTTTTTCAACACAATGCTCACTCCCCAACAACATCATAAAAGTTCAAAACCATCTTCAAGTGCTAGCATTACTACTTGATTGAAAAAAAAAAAAAAAAAAAGTGAGGCCATAATTTTCCAACTATTGTATTGTGATAATTGATTAATTTTGGTATAAATAGTTGGATTTTTCGGGTGATATTATATCAATCAATTGGGAAGTTGGAATCAAACAACCGTATATTGAAACGCAGCTTATAAAAGGATAGAACAGTTATTAAGAACAGATCATCGATTACTGGCAATTAATAATAAGAAACTAAAAAATGCAGACGAAAATTAGAAATAGAACACCAAAAGTTGAACTCAAAGATTTGAAAGAAAATCCAGAATCACCGCTACTTAATTCAAAAAAATATATTAAAAATGTATTAGTCCATTGGGATGAACTTCCGGAATGGCAAAAGGATAATCATTATATCCATGAAGGTTATGTTTTAGAAACAAACTCAATAACCAAATGCTTCAACAGTTTAGGATACATACACAATGAAACGGTCAACATCTATACCCATTTAATCCCGAGTATAATTTTTGCAATTTTACCATTTCTTACACTAGAAATTGCAGTTCCTCGATACGAGACCACCACACTCTACGATGAAATCACATTTATTATTTTCAGTATTGGGTGTATGACATGTTTGGGTCTAAGTTCAATCTTTCATACTCTGAAATCTCATTCAGATAGAATTGCCACTTTTGGTAACAAATTGGATTATTTGGGGATTGTAGTATTAATTTCAACTTCAATGGTATCAATGATTTATTATGGCATGTACGAATTTCCAAAAGTTAGATTAGTATTATGGACTATTACTTCAGTTTTAGGTACCATATGTGCTACTGTTTCATTAGATGATAAATTCCGAACTCCAGAATGGAGAACTTTTAGAGCTTCAATGTTTGTTGCGTATGGGTTAAGTGGGATATTACCAATCATCTGTGGTATTTATTTAACTGGGGTAGAAAGAACGATGGAAACTGCTCAAGTTAAATGGTTAGTTTCTGAAGGTGCATTGTATATTGGTGGGGCAGTATTATATGCTGCAAGAATCCCAGAAAGATTTTGGCCCGGTAAATTTGATATTTGGGGTCATTCTCATCAAATTTTCCATGTTTTGGTTGTTTTTGCTGCTATTTGTCATGGAACTGGATTGATTAATGCTTATAAAAATCTGCATGACCAGTTTTAATTTTAGGAGGCTAGATATATATTTTGGCCAAAAAAAAAAAAAAAAAGTGCTATGGAGGTTTAAGCTTTTTGAACTCTAGAGCTCATTTAGGTTTTACTAGTCTCATAATTGCAAAGTGCCTTTCAATGTTTCAATAATTGTTAACATTACACCAACTATTTGATCAGCCTTGTTAAAGTGTATATAGGTGTTTTTATGAATTTTACACTTTGATGAACCTGACCGGGTAATATACTCATATAATCTATTTAACCTCCAATTATATATTAATACACTTTTTTTAAGTACAGCGTTGAATAATCTGATTCAACGAGTACTTGTACTAAACCATTTAGATGAATTTTTTGAAGCATATTTCATAATGTATAGTAACGTTCTAATGCGCGTGACGTAGCGTGTCTGAACCTTCCTTTTATGGTTTAGCATGCTGCTTTCTCTACTCCCTAGTATTTTCAACTCTCAACAGATAGTATAGTAACTCTTTACCATTGAATGTTGGGAAAATCATGAAAAACTGATATGTCAATAAAGTTTTTATCAGCCTAGTTGTTTAACAGCGCTATCACATACCAAAGGTACAATCGAAAATCTGTTTACTTATACCAATGCCCTTTTTTTTTTTTTTTTTTTTTTTGAGGGGCGGGGGTTTGAAAGTTAGGTTCATAACGCGCATTTGTTCTGTGTCACTCTTGACACTGAAACACTGGAGTCATCACATTTACTTTATCAATATCCGGATAACCATCTTAGTGATCCAAAAAGCGCTTCGACACAGAAGATGCAAAAACTACCAACAGAAATCCAAATACTAATTATCAACTACTTGGCAGAAATCTCATCAAATGTTGAAATCACACAATACATGAAAGTGAACCAAACCTGGTTCACAGAGTTTTCAAGATATTTCTACTCAAACACCTTCCACATCTTAAAGGTTTTAATAAACGTTAAAAGATTGGCAGATTCAACAAAGATTGAAATGACTCCAGAGTATATTGATCGACTTAATAAATTATATTTCAAGCATTTTAAAGAATTTGATGGAGTTACAAAGTTTAATTACAATAATATATTACTAAAAATGAATCTGAGGAATTTTTATAGACAAGTAAAAGCTTTAAGATGGATTTATCAATTTGAAGGAGTCAACCTCGATCCAGAGGTGATTAAGATTCGATATGAAAGTTTGCCGTTGGTTTTGGATTTGTTGAAATATAGTAATGGGTACAAATATTTGGTGTTTAATAATGGCGAGTTGCTTGAAGAAATAGGCGGATATTATATCGCTTCTGATGAATATTTTGATTTTGCATATGCTGGTTATGAAGGAATTTGTACTGGTAAGGAGAGTGATGTTTGGTACGGTGAAGGGGTTTACACCCCTGTTAAAGAAGCATATAATCGTGCTGAAGATGAAGATATAAGAAAGTTAATACGTAGAGGTGAACTTTTTATTAAAACTGAAGATCACTGCATTGATTTTGTGTTAAATTCGAATTCTGTTAAAAGGAAAGTTGATATTGAGTTGGTCGAAGAAGAAGAAAGAACGTGCTTAAAGAAAATTGCATCAAAGAGTTTAAATTACAATGCTGGGCACTACAACCTCACAACAATGAAACTATTATATAGGAGCGATATTAACTATGATATTAACATTTTGGCGAGATTTCCATATTTAAAAAGTTTATATCTATCTTCAATTAATTTGACAATTGGTTCTAAAATCGCTAAAGATACTATCAAGGTTTTGAATAAAATTGAAAAATTGGGTATTGGATTGTTTCATAAATTATATGCAAGATTATTTTGTGAAGAATTGATACCCTACTTTAAAAGTTTAAAAGCATTTAATGGTGAAGTAATGGTAGCATCATTATTACCGCTATTTAGGCATTTTAATACTCTTGGGTGGTTTGAAAAAGTTAATAATTTTCAAATGGATTTATCAAGTATATACAGACTAAACATCACCAGTAAAGATATTGCAAGTGATTGGGGTTTTATTCAAACTGTTAGCGAATCTCCATGTCCTGTTTATGAATCATCGTATTTGGACTATACTGAACTAAATTACAATTTATTTGTTGATAAAATCATGCTAACTGATAAAGACCCAGAATACTTAGTTAACTTAGTTGAAACCTTCAATGAAATGGGCAGATTTTTCATGCCAAAGTTTTATGATGGGCGAGTGAAAGGAATTTCCTTAGCTATTGTTAACCATGTTCCATTAAATTTTATAGAGTTGTTCTCAAAACTACCAATAACCAAGTTGGTTTTCAATAACAGGAAACATGTTGAATATTTCAATAAAGATGATGGAGTAAGATACAATTCAGATGTGAGTGCACAATTTTTAAACTTTGATATCAATTATATTGAGTATTTCTCCAACCTTCAATCGATCGAGTTATTTTGGGCCAAGTTCAATAATATCAACTTAATCAGCACCGGAACAATCAAAGTTTTATCAAAAGTTAAGGAATTAGACATTTACAGTATTGGGTTTGCGTCAGAAGATGATGGAAGGGTTCTGGATTACTTTATCAACTTGGATCGAATACGTTTTAGTATTAGTGATAACTATGAAGTTATTATACAATATTTGGATTTGAAGAAGTTTCAGTTTTTAATCAGTGCAGATTATTTTAGCAATAGGTTCACTCTTGCAAGTTACCCTTTTGATGGTGGAATTTTTGGGGATAAAAATTATCAAATTAATGTGAATATTCCAAAGAGAAAAGTGATGGAGTTAGACCTCGGGATTGAATCAAGTGGTTATCATGATGACCGTGGGAAAATGGAGTATTATTTTGACATGTTGAGAGATTATTACGGGATTAAAGTTTGCTGTACTGAAATAAAGGATAGTGTAATATTCGATCCCGAAGACTATATACCTAAACAGGTTTAATTCAATTTTGAGGCCTAAAATGTAGATCTATTATTTTTGTAGTTTTTTTTTTTTTTTTTTTGCAAACCATGAAGATAATATGCAGCTAGCTTATCTAATTTAGCTTTGATTAAACAATGTAACCCCCATTGGCTATATATCCGATTTAGATATCTGTCATGTCTGCAGCCGCATATCAGTTTAGTCTCAGGGGTCTTTTCACAATTGTATATGCAGTTCCTGACTTCTAACCTATATAGCAAGTGTTTATGCTGGACAGCCTCGCTGTACTAGTCAAAGCTCTTAATCATCGGATCAAAGATGCATGATTATCATCTTAGTGTTATTAGTTTCTTTAGTCGGAAAACTGATTGCAATTATTTGAGTTTGAAATTTGACTTTTTACGAGTTGGTCGATGTACAACTCATCATCTATCATAAGCTTATCTCGTTTAAGCATCAGTGGTGCAGAAACATCATAAAGGATTGATTAGAATTAAAAGAGAAAAAAGGAATTATAAACTATAAGCGAGAAAAAAAAAAGCGAAATATATCATTAAAAATCATAAGTAGAAAAAAGTAAAAAAAAAAAGCATACATAAAACAAAAAAACATCAAATAAAAAACAACAAAAATAAAACAAAGCATCAGAATATCAAAAGAAAAAGAAAAAGAAAAGAAAAAAAAAGGGCAACGATTAAACAGTTTCAACATGTTCGATAGATTTCTTTCTATTAGCAGCAATATCAACTTCTTCAGCAGCATCACCAAAAACAGTTGCAACTTCTTCTAAAGTGTATCCTTTAGTTTCTGGGAAAATAAACCAAACAGCAACAAATTCAATAGCTAAAATGCAACAATAAACAATATAATATTTCCATTCAATTTTTTCCATAATGATATTATTAACAAACCCATTATACAATAAAGCTAATTGGGTAACGAAATTAACCCAATTAATCCCTTGAGCTCGTAGTTTATATGGTAAAATTTCAGTGATATATAAATATGGTAACCCATTATAAGCAAAATTATAACTTGCATAAAACAAGAAAATCATTGCCAAAACCCCTGAACCTAATGCTTTTTGTTCGAAATTTCGTTGTTGATTAATAGCTGATAAAATAGTCCAAACAACAAAACTTAATAACATACATGCAATACCAGTTAAAAATACGGTTCTTCTTTTAATTTTACCTGCAAAAATAGCTAAAATAACTGCAGTACCCAAATTATAGACCATCAATCCACCATTAATTTGTAATTGTTTAACAGCATCAGTAATACCAATAGAATTTAAAACCAAATGCATATAATAACTAATCAACCCGTTACCGGATAATTGCATAACTAAAGGTAAAATAGTAATAATTAATAATCGTTTTCTATTTGGTTGAGTTCGAACAAATTCTTTGAAACTAACTTGTTTTTGTAATTTTTCATGTTCAATAGCATTAACAATTTCTGACATTTCAAAATCAACCAATTCACCACCAATTTCTTCATTATCACCTGCATGGTATTTTAATAAAATTTTTCTGGCTTCTTCATATTTACCCTTATTAATTAAGAATCGTGGAGATTCTGGTGTGAAATAAATAACACATAATTGTAATAATGGCATTAACCCTTGTAATAATGATGGCATTCTCCAAGCCCATGAAGACCCATGCATAAAGTAAGTACCATATGTAGCCCATGCTGCAATACTTGCACCTAAATACCATTGTGTATTATAAACAGTTGATGCAATAGCTCGATGAGTAGGATAAGCTAATTCTGAAACCAATGAAGGACTACCTACGACTGAAATCAATGAACCAAAGCCTAAGAAGAATCTTGCAATTAAAAACATTGCATAGTTTTGTGCCGCTGCTTGTAAAATGGCACCAATAACTACAATAACAGCACCTGATGAAATCCCGATTTTTCTACCCCATTTATCACTAATCCAACCTGCAATAGGGAATGCTAAAATTGTTCCAAAAGTTGTCCCATTTGCTAGTGCACTTAATCTTGTTCCAGCTGGATCATTAAAATCTTTTTGCCATTGTGGTAAACTTTGCAACCCATTTAACATACTACCATCATACCCATTTGTTGTAACTGATAACATTGGAACATATAATAATATATTCAAGATCAATAAATGTCGAACTTTATACCATGGTTTACCATAATTTGGTGTAATTCTTTCTAATCTATCCCCATCATCACTGGATCTTATTTCAATATTTGGTGAACTCTTTTCATTAGTATCACTCATTTTTTTCTTTTTTGTATAGTATTAAGTATTTGAAGAGTTGAGATACTTGTGCAGAGAAAGAAAGAAAAAAAAAAAAGTTATTTCAGAATCCGGATCATCAATCGTTTATATATGGAAATGAATCAATATGTGGATGAATGTTTTAAAGATCAAGAAATAAAAGTCCCTTGCCAATGTGTTTATGCATTTCCTTCTAATGTATCTTACTCGATTTGAAACACCTTGTTTTTTTCCCTGGAAAAAAGTGAGGATGTTTGTTTAGGAGATTGTTAGGTCTAATGCAAGAAAAAAAGAGAAACAGAGAGTGGGGTAAATTTTTTTTTCCTCTAAAGCTGTGGATATATTATGGTTTTATCGAAGGGTTTATGTGGACAGAATAGTTATCAAGGATCTGAAAAATAACATGTAGAAAAAAAGTGGGTATATTTACTTAAAGCTGGTCCAAGGTTTTATGGTCAAAGTTTTAACCTAGAGTGCCCCTTATTTGATAAACATTTTGGTGCAGTCGAATCGTTCGTTTATCAAATGTGGGGAAACTTCTAAGTTCTAAAAAAAAATTGGCCCATCATCTATATCGATGCGTCAAGTGTAAAACGCGGTCCGATTATTCTACCATGGCATCCTAAGCTCGAGTCACTTAGCAATTTGCTATAGTGATCTGGGTATATTTTAGAATCACCGGTCGGAAAATATTTATGCTGTACACTGTTGAAAAGTTTCATGAAATTTACATTATCAGGGAAATAGACTACAATTAATCCTTGATTTATGGCTTTTATGACATTTAAAACTTGTAGCTCGATCGAGGAGATTGCGATTTGTCACTGCCATGGTGTATACTTGTACAATGAGATGATGGATCATCTTCAGCTTATTACACGGAAAGATACCCGGTCACTTTTCAAATTAAAACGATGATAAAATAATTCATTAAGATATCATACCATATAGTATGGTCTTTTCGATATATATTGTAAATCTGTGCTTTTGCAACGTTTTTTTAACACCATTGATCCATCGTTGATCAGTCTTAAGAATTTATACTCCAGGTTGGATATATGACTGGTTTGCGTATTTTAACTGTTCAGCAGAGTATCAATACTACTGAATTATTTTGTTTACAGAATGATTTTCGATCACCCGAATCTAATTTATAATACCAAAAACAGGAAAATTCCCCCCAAATTGCACTGTTTGGTGGCTATCAACAAATAAAGTTTGAAAGCCGTTCAATAAGAATGTGGGGTACCTAAACCCCAACCACCATTCTGTCGACAGATCATAAATTTTCAAGTTCATGAACAGTGTGTACTCTGGTACATGTATAGTACATCATGAAATCAGGTCATAGAACTAAAGCTGCCAACCTCTTTGTTGGAAAAAAAAAAAAAAAAACACCTATAGTATACCCCGCACTACTCATGTGGTTTAAAACTTATTCTAGTCTTAAGCACTAACGGAAATTTACACGGAAAATTTTGATGCTTAAGCTGTGATAATTTTATAGCGTGGTAGAATTCTTATATACTATAGAATAAACCAGCCGTTTATTTATTAGCATGCAAGTTAATTCACGTATGGGATCTCAAAGAGTTTCTAGGTTATAAAATCATTTATGCAGCTGGCTTTTGATGTCAGATTCATTAGGTGATGCGATGGAATTTGTGGAATGTTATTTTGATATTTCTATTAATGAATAGAGGGCATGGACTGTTCAAGCATGATTATGCGAATTGGTCAATGCTAGTTTGAGTCACTAGTATTGCCTTATATATATATATATATACTATATCATTGGAAAAGAGTATACTTTAAAGCATCTGGTAAGCTACTTTTGTTAAATTAAATTTTAGATTTCGAGTTCAGCCCTACTACTAACATTACTATATTTCTATTGTATCCTTCAAAGATAGCTGAGCATTAACTATGCATCCTGTGTACGTAGTGAAATGTAGTACTCCTCAAATTCTCATCGAATTATTAATGATGATAACTATCTACTATTCTAACTGAAAATTGATCCCCAATGAAGCATATTGCCTAATTCTTTTAGAGTAGAACTAACTAACTAAACGCCTTGTTGGATTTTTCGATTGATAGATTAGGTATAAACACCAAGCACCATATCCTGTGGCAATAGAAATACCTGAATCCTATTCGTCGATAACATCCATCTTCCCTTGGCACCAATCTTAAATCTCTCGATATCCCATAAAAGCCGTATATATATATATATGTATTTACCCCTATTGTTCTATATCACAATAGCTCCGTAATCCATTTGGTTTATCGAGTTTTAGGAGTCATTGATAATGTGGCCTGAAGGGAAGAGCGGAGTTTCTGTATATATTTACAGTTTTCCTGGGCTCGAACACGCCCATCCTTGCAAACGCAAATATTTGTGAGTACAAAGTGACAGCCGTGCATTGGGTGTTATGATGGATCAACAGAAATCGCCGGGGGTCAATCGATCGTTGAGGTGATCGAGATTGATCGGTCGAGATTTCCGGTATCGATCGATCTCTGAGTACATTGTTATGATAATCCGGATGGAAATTAAATTTGCAGTCACTGTAAACCAACGGCTTTTTTGAAAAAAAAAATGTTCTGCAGGGCTGAACGGTATAATGGGAAATTATTATCAGATTAACAAGTGCCAGTGGTAGTATAGTATTTACACAGACTTTTCAGATCGACAAGATTATGGACTGAAGCTAGAACCTGATTTATCTCAAAGCTTAAGAAAGTTCTTCAAGTGGTCAAAATTATACCATCATGATCATATATATAACATTACTATTCATATGCATAATTAAATTTATCAAATTAGCCAGAAACTGATCAAGAACTTAACTAAGCTTCTAAGAAAGTTAAAACCTCTATATCCCATATAATGGGCCGTAACATGCTCAAGCACCAGTAACTTCCAAAGTCTAATAGTTGCTAATCTATAGCTTAGCTACCAATTTCTTAATCAAAACCTCTTGATCTTGCTGATGCTGGTTATGTGCATATTGCGACATTGGATTGAATGTTTTTGCATATCTATTGCATAGCTTTTTTTAAAAAAAGAAGCGTGATAATCTTTATTAAGTAATCTGGATGAACCAGCTAACAATAGATGGATGGTAAAGTGTTTATAAGTAATATACCATTGTGATTATTTTTGAAGTTGCAAATGTTATTTTATAAAGATTGGATGGATTAATTGCTTTGTTAAAAAATGGTAAGGCAGGCGAAATATTTGATCCTGTCTATATATAGAATGGACCTAAAAATATACTGTCGTTTTGTCAAAATTTTGACAATTATTGCAATACCAATACTAATTCGAAAATATAGTCATTAATTCTTATAAAAGAATATACCAATTATCATCTAGTAGAAGTATCACCATTTCCATGATCAAAATTCTACTCAAACTTCTAGCAAATAAGTACAATAGTTAATTTCCAACGACTGGTTGTTCTAGAATTGATCATTTGAAGATATTATGCTGAACCTACTGATACCGCTAGAAAAATTATTTTTCAAATTTAATATAGATTTACCAAAGCTACTTTGTGTACAGAGAACTGCTGAGACTACTCAATTTACCCACTACGGCTATTTAGAATATTTTAGTGTTATAACAATTGATGGGGTATATGCCACTTCTCCTATTAGTTTATTAGTTTATCAGTGGATGTACAATATAGTGGGCTCAGAATCTTCATGAAACAAGTGGGTATATTACTGCTCATTAGCTATTAGTAGCGTAAGAGACAGATGGTAAACCTATCTCTTGGTTCTTTGTCCAAAAATACTTTTAGATTCTGTATTACCACCTTTCGAATCATATATCAATCATGGGTTACCTGCTAGTTGTTGTTTATCATTGGTTGAAAAGATTTGTAACACTTTGTACATAAATAACACACGTGTATAAGAATAAGTTCATTCAGATTTTAGTATAAAAATTGCGGTTTTCCAGGATCAATTGCAAGAATTTGCAAGTATACATAGCTACTTGATAAATAGTTTGATCATAATTTCTTTATATCATGCTATAAAAGTAGTCAATAAAATTGAAGACTTTAGAGTACTAAGTCAATGGTTCGCTTGTTGTTGAACCACGGCAAAAATTGTATATTTTGTTATTATTATTCATAATGGTTAAATAATTTGTTTTTATGATTATGGGTTTTTATGTTATAGAAATATTTTAAATTATACATAATAATATCCTCTAAGCAATAAAACAAAATTTTAATATATGTATGAAATAATTTAACTATACATTTTCCAAATTTTCGAAACTTTTATTTTTATTTTCCATAACTTGAGCAACATTATTTAACCTTTCATGATCAACAGCATCACCAAATACTTCAGCAACTTCCTCCAAAGTATACCCTTTAGTTTCTGGGAAAACAAACCAAACAACAACAATATCAATAGAAATAATTCCACAATAAACAATATAATATCTCCATTCAATTGAATCCATCAAAATAGGATTAACAAACCCATTAAATAATAGCGCTAATTGAGTAACAAAATTAACCCAACTAACCCCAACAGCTCTTAATTTATATGGTAAAATCTCAGTAATATATAGATAAGGTAACCCATTATAACAAAAATTATAAGCAGCATAAAATAAAAATATCATTGCCAAAACTCCAGATCCTAATGCTTTTTGTTCGAAATTTCGTTGTTGGTTAATAGCTGATAGAATTGTCCAAATAACAAAAGTTATTAACATTATTATTGGACCTAAAATAAATACAGTTCTTCTCTTTAACATTCCCGCAAAAACTGCTAATATAACAGCCATAACGAGATTATACACCATTAACCCACCATTAATTTGTAATTGTTTGGTTGAATCTGTGATACCAATAGAATCTAAAACTAAATGATTATAATAGCTGATCAATCCACTACCACATAATTGCATTACTAAACCTAAAATTGTAATAATTAATAATCGTTTCCTGTTAGCCTTTGTACGAATAAACCCTTTATAACTAACTTCTTTCTGTAGTTTTTCATGTTCAATTGCACTAATAATTTCTGCTAATTCAAAATCAACTAATGCACCTCCAATTTCTTCATTATTACCAGCATGATGTTTTAATAAAACTTTTTTAGCATCATTATACCTACCCTTATTAACCAAAAATCTTGGTGATTCTGGAGTGAAATAAATTAACAATACTTGGACAAGTGGCATTAACCCTTGTAATAGTGATGGCATTCTCCAAGCCCATGTTGACTCATTCATGAAATAAGTACCATATGTCGCCCATGCTGCAATGCTTGCGCCTAAATACCATTGAGTATTATATACAGTTGATGCAATAGCTCGGTGAGTTGGGTATGATAATTCTGAAATCAATGAGGGACTGCCTACTACAGAAATTAAGGAACCGAAACCTAATAGCGCTCTAGATACTAAAAACATTGAATAATTCTGTGATGCACATTGTAATGCGGATCCAATAATAACAATACCGGCACCCAAAGCAATTCCTTTTTTTCTACCCCATTTATCATTAATATAGCCTGCAAATGGTGAAGCTAGAATCGTACCAAAAGTTGTCCCGTTTGATAAGGCACCTAATTTACTACCTTTTGGATGATTAAAATATTCTTGCCATTGTGGTAGACTTTGCAACCCATTTAACATGCTACCGTCATACCCATTAGTAGTAACTGATAGCATTGGAACGTATAATAATATGTTTAAAATTAATAAATGCCGGACTTTATACCATGGTTTTCCATAATCTGGTATGACATGTTTTAATTTGTCCTCTCCTGTTATTGGGACATCCTTTTCCAAATCATCTTCTTCATCAAGTGAAATATTAACATTAATTCCTGTTTTTTCTTTATTGATAATCATCTCGTTCTTTTTCTGTAAATGTGTATCTTAAAATTTGGAGGATTATATTTTTTGTACTTCTGTTACAAATCGGTGATCCATCAGTGGCTTTTATACAAGTTGTTGAGATTTGTTGATCTAGATCGACCGAGTCAATAAACGCACCAAAAAGACCAAGGAAAATAGATAGAATTTTTTAAATAGACAAAGCTACTAGAGCTCTTTCTCTAGCAACACCAAGACTTAGTTATTCCTTTTCAATACTATGTTGAGAGTAAAGTGAGTTGTAAATTCTTTTTGAAAGAGCGGTTTTGATAGTGTCAATTTTTAAAAAAAAATAACCTAATTCAGGTCAACTTTTTCTTGAACCACAGATTTGATTCTGACTGGTTCTTTATGGAGAGTTTGTTTTACTTTAGAAAAAAAAAGAAAAAAGAAAAATTAGTCTTTTAGCGACCGGAAAAACTCAAGAAGTTGAGAAAAATAGAAGGTTCATGACTTAATTATTTGATTCTCATTGAATTTTTCATCTTTTCATGAAAAGTATATATAGTTGGGTGCCCCCCTGCAGTGAATCAAATGAAAAACTTAAGGTTCTTGGACTTTTGGAGTCCGGAGGTTTACATATATAGCTGCTTTAAAATTTTCTTGGGACATTTGTCTCAAACAAAACCTGTTGGTTTGAGATTGTTGAATTGATTGACTGAGATAGCGATAGGTATGTACTAAATTTTCCATCATCTATCTAGATGCTTTGACAATAAATCTGAATAGTTAACTTGAAATTGACAAAATGATTGAATGAATATGATACTTTTAACTACATTCATTATAATAGCAAATAGATCGATCTACATCGAATGCGCTAGAAAATGCCCCTGTACATCGCATCTGTCATCCTCCATGAACGGGTAAATTTGGCACCACCTTTTATAGCTCGCCGTTTGTTTGCTCATATACTTTGGCGACTTTAACAATTGAATGCACATAACCCAACCAATAATTAAAACTACTTACACTGCAGTTATTCCAATAACTCAAATTCTTATGATGTGCTCTTAACTGGGACACGAAACCATAGTTGTTTTTTAATTCTTTAATTCTCTTATTAATTCGACGTCGATCGGTGCTCCTAATACGTACTATATTTACTCATTCAATTGCTTTCATTCCTCATTAGTTCGCGCTATCTAGCTCCGTAAAAATCTTTAAACTAATGCCTGGTACTATAAAAGAGCTGTTACCAATTTATCAGCAATTCTAATTTAAAAAACAAATCTGATCAACTATTGAAACTCTTCAGAAAAGTACTATAATAAGGATTTAAAATACCTAAATAACCGTGTATACAGGAATTGTCAGTTAATAGAGGCACAGCTCATTCGACAATACAATTAATAACAAGTTCAAGATGATTAATTGTCGTGCAGTGTTGTGCATTACCGTCAAGTTATGCTTCATTTTTTCGGAAGGTTGGCAAAGTTATGGGTTTCTAAAAAGCTGGTTTTTATGGTGGTAAAGCTTTATAAAAATTAATATATTTATGTTGTTTGAAAATTAGTGAAAATTATAATATAATGTGCTTCGTCTGAACACCGTTGCTAATCTGAAGCTGTTTGGGGATTCTTTTAAGGGGTTTATAGAGTTTGTATAGCTTTACATCACGTAGTACATACATGTACAGGTCTATTTTTTTTTCTTTTTTTAATCCTATACTTTAAAAAAATGTTTATTTCGACCTTGCTGAATTATCTGGTTTTTATGCTTCTTGTTGGAGCTCACTTACTTATTGAATTAATTATGGGAAAAGAGACTCAGAGAATGTCTTCAAATAAAATCATCGCCAAAGAGATCAATTGGTTGACTCCTTCATCCCATTATATATGTCTAATTGAACAAATATATTTGCATTGAGATCTAGTACTACACGTGATAAGATTGTAAGAACTTTTCATAAATAATTATAATTTATGCTATAGCTATAATCGTTCACAACATGAGCAGTAACGTTACCAAACCATTAACCCTTCACAAGTACAACATATATATATAGTACCCCATCTCGAGATGATCAGATCACTCCTGACTCTGCATGACCATATAAGCTTAAGCACTAAAAATGACCAATGTAAGAAACGAACAATATCCAAGTTCAGCAAAATCAGAAGCAGCACAATCTATTTAACGTTGGACCAAAAATATACAATTTCAAAAAAAAAAAAAAAAAAACGAATAGAATCTCTTTAGAATACATGAACAAACTAAGACTACAAGCAATTCTCCAAAAAACTCCACATTGTTTCAAAATATTAATCTCAGATTGCTGGGGAGCCTAATTAGAGACATGCAGTTCCAGTCAACAATTTATACAGCTCTACCCTTTAACTCTCAATATTACTGGAAACTCAATTGCAAATTAGAGTTTACATTTAATATCAATTTGAATTAATTGTGTTTATTAAGTAAAGCTAACAAACACGGCGTTTTACGCGTATAACACGTTTGTTTATTGGAGTTGTTCTCATACGGTGAATCCCACGGAGTTTTTAGGAGTTTAAGCTGTGTTAAGAAGTTTATCTAGGAGGCGGAGATTTTATCAAAACTACTTGGATAAGAAAACTCCGCGTCTTACTGACCATTTACTAAAAGGCTTCTAGTACCTGATGTATCGATGGTTAGAGTTCTGCTTGACTGGGGGAGTTGTAGAACATCAAAAGAGTATAAAAAAAAGGAATGGCTATCAAATTATTAAGTGACAAAGGATACTTGCAATGGTGTATAGCAAGTTTGTAAACCTAGACTGGAAAGTTTAATTTCCATAAATTTGGATGAATTGATGCATCTAATTTTATACCTAATTCATTAAATATCTCTTCAGATTTTGTTTGATCTTTCATTTCTAATTTTGATATTCATGGGGTAGACATTGAGACGAGATTAAGGTTGGAAACACTAGGAACACAAAGCATATCTTGAATGTGATCAAGTTGTATACTATCTAGATAATTATAGGCGCCTCTTCTTTTAGTTTATTGATGTATAAATGATTGACCAGTTGATATATTGAGCTATAGTATACTTGCTATCAAATTAACTGCTTGCATGTTTCATCGTTAAATGGTCACTGGCCAAAATACACCCTATAGATGTTATTAATTAAGTTTTATATATAACAAATCACCTAGCTATTAGCAATTAGTGTGTACTCAACCAATACCTCATTTGATTTGTCAAATCTACTTTTAAATTATAATATATTGCATAAGTATAGATATCAGAAGCAATTGGTATTAAATTATTCAAGAATTTAGAAAATTTATTGTAACAATGAACTCCATGGAGGGACTATAGAACTAACGCTATAACACAACCATGGTTTCTGTTACAGTATATAAATTACATATCATTTAAATTAGAATAGGATTTCAAACCTCAGCTGTAATCACTCTAGAAAATGCACTAATTTATCTAGGTTACATTGATCATCTGAGAAGTAGAAAACAAGGCACTATTGCAGCTAATATAATTAGTCAGTACTAAGCTTACATGCAAAAAAAATTCATAACTTATTCATTAAAAAGAGAATCTATATATACAATTTAAATAGAACATTAGCATTGTTCTTTTTTAGCACACGATCTGTACTATACTAACACAAGAGATTATATACCATTAGTCAAAGTATGCAGCCATATAAAAGTACACACAGGCAAAAACGATTTTATAACAATTCCGAAATTCAACCAAGTCATATATACCTCTAAGAGTTTATTCCTTTTTTGGAGCGCTAGTCTTTAACTGTAGTCCATGCCATTGACTTATATCTTCTTTCAAAACTTCATTAACTAATCGATGTTGTTTAATCATAGGAATACCTTTGAATTGGTCAGACTCAATCTGAATAGCAAACATTGAACCGCATCCACCACTGATATCTTTAACCATTAAATTGTTTGGTTTAAAATGATCAGTTAATTTTGAATAAATAGATTTTTCATAGTCATCTAAACCTGTAGTATTGAGAAGTCTAGATGATGCTGTGAATGATCTGGCAAATGATCTAGATGCCAATAATGGCTTGAATGACTGTATTGATCGTAACATTTACTCTATTGTGTATGCTTATGTGTGGGTGTTGTTGTTGATAAATAAAAATATGGGGTAAGATCAAATTAATGAATGAATGATTTCAATTGGGTATAGAAACTTTTCGATGTTGAAAATTTTGGGCTTTAGTTATTACTAATATGAATCAAACGCCTTGATTAACTCAGCAACGATTTCAACGATAAATTGAACTTTTCAACATATGATAGAAATTATAAACTACAATAAAAAATGCTTTGACTTTTGGAAGAAAGAGTAAAAAAAACTACAATAATGAGATAAACAAATTTCAAAAATCGAAAAAGCAGAATAAATAAATATTAGTAAAAGGTCATAATTGGTCATTATACAAAAATAAAAAAAAAATATTTTTTAAAGGAATATATAACAATATAAATTGTTCAACGATACGCTTAATCTCGTAATAAAGCTTCTCGTTTTTCTTGAGCACGTTGAGCTTTTCGTTCTCGAGCAGCCTTGTTTCGCATTCTTCGGGCTTCGGATTCGTCCTTCAATGCCTTTTCTCGAGCAGCTTCAGCCTTAGCCTTGATAACGTGTTCAATAACTTGTCGTTTGTGTTTGAAAGCGTTACCTTTAGCCATCTTGTACAAATTGTGGTACAAGTGTTTGTCGATTTTACCAGATTCTCTGTATTTAGCCAAAACACGTCGAATAACTCGTAATCGTCGCATCCACAAAACTGAGGTTGGCATTCTTGCTTCAGCAGTACCTTTTCTCTTACCGAAACCGGTGTGTCGACCGTTTCGTTTTGCTTCGTGTAAAGCTTTTGATCGGGATCGAGAAGTACCAACTTGTGGTTTAGCAATGATCAAACCATCAGCAACCAATTTTCTAACAGCTTGTCCTATATAAGTTAGTAATTTTTTTTTCTATAAAAGGGTATTGTAAAAGTAAATGAATAGGAGAAGAAAAACACTTCATTGGGCGAGGTCGGCTACCAACTACTGGTGCTAACGCATCTAACCCATTGATTATTCCTCGTGTAAAAAGAAATAATCATATGAAGGGATCTGGGAAAAGACAATGCCTCTTCTTCTCTCCTAGTCAACACTTCTTTAACAATGTAAAGAGAGTGGACATACGAGAGTTGGCGTTGCCAATTTCAGTGGATTCATTTGGATCCAACCAGATTTTTCGTTCACCAACGCCCAAGACGTCAGCAGCTAATCTTTTTTGTAATCGTAAGTTAGACATTGTTGTTGTTGTTGATGTTGATGTTTGTCGAATGGAACTCCTAAAGTTAAAAAAAAAAAAGAAAGAGAAAAAAAGGAAGAAAAGAGTGGAGTTTTATTTGAAAAGTTTTTTACCACATTGAAAATTTTTTTTCTTGAATTTCCTGGAGCGCGCATCATTATTAGCATTCATTACAAGTGATGTGTATTGAAGTGTCATGGTTACACATTGTGAGAGGGCAGAATTTCCAAATCGGGATTATGCACTGATAACTTTTTTTTTTTTCCCCCAAAAACATTTTACAAAAATTACAAACACACAACCGGGTAACCCTTTATTGAATCGATAATAATTACCGTGACGGGAATTGGTCTCAGATGAATAATATTTTTTTTTGAAACCAACCGTGCGGCTTATTTGAGAAAAAAAAAAATATTTTTCCTTCCCTATCTAAAAAAAAATTTCGAGCCTTTATCTTTTATCTCAATCACTAGACATTTATACTAACCGACACTATAAACATATCAAAATGGGGAAATCATTAAGAGCTAAGGATAGAGTTAAAGCAAGAAACACCTTGCGAGAAAAAGTTTTTGGCCCAGCTGAAAAAGAACGATTATTAGCATGTGTTCAAAAGATGCAAACTCGTGAAGAACAAGAAAAGCAAAACCAAGTTCAAGAAAGTGGTATGGAAGTTGATAATGCAAATGCAACTTTAGAAAAGAAACCTATCAGTACTAGTGGTTGGAAAGGTTCAAGAAACGATTCATTTAAGAAATCAGGTGGTAAAAAACAAAAGAAGAAGAATATGTTAGTATTCAAACATGTTTCCAAAAAAAAGAAATAAAGTGATTTTTACTACAATAGAACAATTTGCATCTTTATTATCGTCATCATTCATCAAAGTTATTATTTATTATTATTATGTATTATATTATTAATGTTTATTTTTAATGCAGTTTATTTTTACTAACAGTTTAATTCATAATTTAAAAGCTTGTTTTTTTTTTTCTTCAATTCATTATTATCAATAGAAAATGAAAAATAAGAATAAAATACAAATGCAGGTAAAGTTACTCATACTGATTCTAGTAGCATTTGAGGTAACTTTACTGGTATTCTCAGAATTAGAAGATAGGAGATCCGATGCAGTAGTGGCGGTAGATGATGATTGCTTAGAGTTATGAGATGATTTTGTTTGAGGCATTGGACTATCATCAGTTGATGCAGCCTTAACATCACTACCGGTTGTAATAATTTTATCATTTGAAATAAAGACTTGAGCTCCTGGATTAGCATATGTAGCATTTGGTGGACTTGTACTAACCGGTACTAAAGTTGATGGTGTAACTTTACTAACACCTGCAATTTTGGTCAAATTGTTCATGATTACTTGAATATCTTGTGGTGATTGTTTCAAATTGGATTGACCAATCCCAATTTCGAAATAATTATAATCAAATACCGTATACATTGAAGATAAAATACTAATACCAATAGATGAATGACCCAAAATGTTTTTATCCAAAAATTTTAATGCACACATATCTTGACCATCAGAATATTTGATTTGTTTACCATTTGTATCTTTTAATGGAAGAATCAAATCTTTTAATGGTACTTCAATTTTAGTATCATAAAAAAATAAATTCAAGGTACCGTTACCATAATCTTGACGATATTGACATCCTAAATGCCAGAAATTACCATCTTCTTTCCATGCAGCCTTCATTTCTGTTGCAATATTAACAATCAATTCATAAGGTAAATAACTGAATTCTGATGTTGAATCAATCATAACTGGTTCATCAAAATGTGAACTTGTAATATTATTTTCATTACCAGTTGATGAACATACACCAATTTGTGATAGTTGAATATAAGGATATTTCCTACCCTCATTTGGTACTTCATTAACCGGTAAAACACTTAATGTACCACGATATTTGCTTCTGTCAATAGCACCTAATAAAACACTACCCTTTGAATGTGCTTCATCAAACCAAAATGATGCCATTGGCCATCCTAATAAATCTTGCTCTTTTAAAGTTGTCATGAAATTATCATGATTTTCATCAGGAGATCCTTGACCAACAAAGCCTAACCCAAATACACCAGGACTAAATTTTTTGGTAGTAGTATTGATCAACCCAAATGTAAAATTATCCAATTTAATATTTTTACCAATTTGTACAGTATCAGACGCAAATTCACCAACTGATACTGCTCCATCTGGACTTGTGACATTATAATCTTGATTAATTGCTTCATAAGTTTTACTCTTTCCTTTATTGTATTTTGCAAAATTACAATATATTTGGGCCCTTTCATCGGATTTTTTTTGATTTTGACATCCATGAACACTAGAATTATAAACCCAAACATTATTTGAACTGGTATCTAAACTTAAAAAGAATTTTTGTCCTCCTAATGTAATATTCATTCCAAAAAATCCTTGTTTTGTTAATGGGATCAACTGTGTTTGTTTTGCATTAGGACCGTTACCCCATGATCTTTTGTCTATATTGTTGTTGTTATTGTTATTGTTAGTAAATTTGTTAGTATCATCGTTAATATTAGTATTAGTTGCGTTAGTTAAAGTTGTCAAATTCGACAGAATAAATAAAAACCCCAACATGATTTGGAATATAGAGTAAGGTACGCCATTATTTAACGGACGTATTTTACTCATGCTGGTGTGTTATTGTGTTATTGTATTATTGTATTGATGCGGTTTATTGTTGTATACTTTAGTATAAGTTGTGTTTCTCTAAGCTATGTAATAATAAAAATAAATAATGAAATGGATAGATGCGAAATCGATGTCTATTTATTGATAAAGTGGTTCTGAAATAGGGAGTTAAATGTACACTCAGTGTAAAATATATAAAAAAAAAAAAAAAAAGTAGTGTAGAATTCTAATTAAAAATAAAAAACTAAAAAAAAAAGGAAATTTTTTAAACTGCAGCAAAAAAACCGGTAAATTTATTGTATTTTTTGCATGACGGAGAGAAACTCAAGCCGGTGAGCTGTAACCGGTCGTAGACTTTGGTCCGCCTTGGCCGGGAATTTATTACTATATTTAGCATTCAAACTGGTGTCAAAATTTTCGGTATCTCAGTTGATTCACTCAACATCAAAGATAGAACACGTTTTTACTTAATTCCGATCTGGAAGAACGTGGGTCTATCATGACCATCCTGTTATTCGAGGTCAAGGAGTCAAGTTCATGAATATCATAACACTGATGTCAGACTGTTATGTTTTTTGGAAAATTTTTCAAATCCAAAAAAGTATTGTTTATGTCATTTTTGCAGTTCTAATTAAAGGTTGTTTTTTTTTACCAATCAAGTATCAGTGATATATTTAGATCAGTGTTTATTTTGATGCTTTGATACTGTACTCGTAGGTTTCAACGGAGCTACATCAAATCATTGAACCCTTTTTCAAATCGCGTTGTGATCCTACTAACCAGCTGTGTAAAAATCATACTTAAGCAGTATTAAATAAAGCAGGGTGATGTCACGGTGTAAATCTCAATACGTCATATATTTAAACTTTCATTAAATTGTAGGCAAACTTTTAGCACAGGTTGAGTGCTTGCCCCGGTCAACTAACCGATAAGGCAGCTGTATTAAGGATTGCAATGACCAAAATTTGAATGAAAGATTATTACACCGTATAATTGTTGGGAATTTGGCCACCAGCATTGATTACTATGAATCAATGGACAAAAACTAATAATTTCAATTGAAAAGTTTTCAATGTTGATATTTTTTGAGAATGGAACTTAGTAGGATCTTAACAATATATGAGCTAGCTCTAAGAGGCTTATAATTTAATTTAGATCTTGATCTAGATCTCAAATCTGTGATATATCAATATCCGATTCTTTAACAACTTTGGGTAATTGTATAATATTTTTTTCCAATCCACTGAATGGCCATCTCAACTAGTTTTAAGAACATTGATTCGCTCATGGATTTGAAATAAAAGTCTAGATTACTATACTGTAGAGTAGTTTCTGATCGATCTGTTCAATTATATTATTATAATATAATACCCATGGATATGCTCCTTCCCAAAGCCCAAACGGGTGAACTTACTGTCTACACCTAGGAATAAAAGCTATGATATAATCAATTGGGTTTATCGAACTAATTTTAGAGACTAGTAAGATCCAGTTGTTATATATAGAATACGGGTTATTTTATCAAAGCGTAAAAAGTTCTTTAGGCCAAATCAAAAAATTACTTTAAGTTGGTGTTGATTCAAGGATTTGCTTGTTTTGAAGCCGAAAAAATAATCTATATTTATCAATATTTACGCCTATTGGGCGGTGGCATTACATATAATTGGATAGTTAAGTTTAACCTGTAAAATTTTCAAAGTACTCTTGAATTGGTTTCTATTTTATAAACAGGATTAGTCTAGGCCAGAAATCTAGTACGTATAGCTGTAGGTAGAATTGATTTTTTAATAACAAACTATACTGGATCATCGAGAGCACTAATTACTTATAAAGCAATTATCGTTTAGACCTATGGATTCAACAACATTTGTACGAGTCTACTCCATAGAATATGATTAAGAGTGGTTAAATCTAGGTAACTTCAAAGAGTGCTGTAAATATAGTTTTCCCTCAGGAGTTGCACTAATTACATGTCCATCTACCTGATATTTCAACTTGATCAACTACAAAACCAAAAGCAAAATTCTTGAAGTTCAAATATATCCGGATGGATCTAAATTATCATCCCAAATTGAGAATATGAGCGATCGATGCCATCAGTGGCTGGTCTAAAAATTCCTAAGTCTTTTCTGACCGCGGCTATCGATGATGGGATTGTTAACAATTGGCACTATATATAGTACTTCTTAGGATCTACAGCCGGGTCTTCGTTCCGAGCTGTAGAGGTTAAAAACATTGTTTCTCATTCTTTGCTTGGCATTTTCAGTCAAAATTTTCTAACTTCAATATCGATACCCAGAAAATTGGATAAAAATTGTCTACAAGCCCTTCAAATATCTATTATTTGAACAGGTCAATCTATCAGGTCTAATTACTGGATACAATAAGAGTTAGGTATTTGGTTTTTCTTGAAACTCTGAGCTAGTGCTTGTTAGATGCATTTCAATTAATCAACATGGATGGCTGTATACATTTTCTAGCGAGAAAATAGATTTTGTGGGGATGGTTTGATGAGATGACGAGGTTCGGCGCAAGTTTTGAAACTTTACCATCCATTACCAAGTAAGAATATGTTGAGCCGTATAGTTTGATTTCCCTTCAAGAATTCATTTATTAGATTATAATCAAATGTCTACTTACAGCAATGAACAGATAGCTAGGAAGTATCATCATCGATACCATATATGATAAACTGTGCATATATTATAGCTAAGACTCTTGCGATATATACCAGGTTAACAATTGGGCTGTCATATAATGGAACCACTATAGGTATATGGTATATAATCTAGCTCTTTTGAGAACACTATTGATTTAACTTGGTTTTTAAAATGTAAACAAGTGTAGGTTGTTTTGTATTTCCTAAGCCATTGCAATTGACTGGGATTTTACAAATTGGTAGCATACAAATACAAAATTTGACGTCTTCCCCCTCAAATTGTGAACAACTTTGTATTTTTTTTCAACCCTATTCATCTTCCAAAACGAAACATCCCTTATTCCTAATTATGGTAATATCCGTTTTTTATCATATTATTACAATTTATGAATTAAGCTGCATTACTGCTTTGTAACTACATGTATTATAACACTATTTTTTATAGCAGTTTTTAACCCAGGAAAAAAAATTTACTTCAACTATTGTAGGTTAGTTGACCTGGATGTCAAAACTATTATAAAGAGCCTTTACTGAAACAAAAAAAAATTAATTTGGTTTCTCTTGTAAAACAACCGCACCAGTCTTTTAAACCAATTTTCCGTTAAATTTGAGCACAGACCGCCGACTCACCAGCCTTTGAAAGGTTCAGCCAACTACATATATAGTATACTGCAGAAAGCTCAAAAGATTCAATCTCAATTTTGAACAGTTGATGCCTAAAATTGAGTCGCTTCTGCCATGTATTTCTTGACCAATGTATATACTATAGAGCCGAGTTTATCCAAAGTTATCCACATTAGTTTATTGGTGTATCAATTCAAGGCGTTGAGCTGCTGACCAACTTTAAATTATATATATGGTAAGGTTAGAGTAAAAAAATTCGCTAAATATAACCGTCGCCATGCTGCAGTAGAAACAGAATTGAATGCAAGTGGGACCCCGGCTTTGTTAAGTTTTTAAAAGCTGCTGAATTCCAATCATCTGAGCGAGTTTAAAAGAAGTTACTGTAACCATAAGCAGTGATGTTGTAATCTATCATGGATGCACATACATCATATGTATATGGATCTATAAATGAATAATTTTGGTGCACGACCGGAAAAATACGCGAATCAGTTGGGCTGATCAACAAATTCGAGTGCGAAGTTCTATCTCTACCAACGGGGGTTTTTTTTTCTGTTGTAAAGTTGCGTTTGCTGGTTGAATTATTTTATAATTAGATGAAATATGGCACTTGCTTTCACAATGTATATTTCTTAGTAAGGCCATACCATAATACGAGAACTATTAACTATACAGACTAAGCTGTTGGTAATTGAATCTATAAAGGTATGATATCTTGACTACGAGCAGAAGTTGTAGCAGAAATACAATAAAGGATACCTGCTGATTAGAAGCTCAGATATATGCCGAGCTAGAATTTTATACATATGAAACTGACAGCAAGTCAATGAGAAACTGTTCAAATCAATAACCTCAGCTACAAACCTTAAGTACGATTGAAACAATTGACCCCTTGTATTTATAGTTGGCTGTCCATTGCAAGATGCTCTTACCACAGTGTACCACCACAATCCAATTGCATATATATTTCTGTATATGAACTTCAATAATGCATAATTTTTAGACCCAAGCTTGTTTAGATTTTTCTTCCTAAGTACAAATATTGTACTTTTCTTTTCTGCTTTTTTATTGGATTGATACGAAAAATTAATGGTGGGAAAATTCATCGGCTAGAAGTTCGGAAAGTTTTATTACATAATGCATGAATAAAATTCGGTCAATAGCGTTTGTAAGTTTTCAAATTTTATTATTAATTAAGGTATAAAACATAATTTTGAGCTGTTTCAAAAAAGAGCACCCGTTTGCACCAATAAGCATTGCTCCACTGCGAACCTATAATTTAATGTTATTGTTATTGAATCAACAGTGAGAAATAAAAGGCCTGATAGGCCACTATAACCAGGTCTACCAGGCTGTCGCGGCTGTATGGATATCCATGGGTAGATATACCATATAGTTATTGAGCAAACTATGAACCAACCCTGGCCTAGTCATACCCAAAAATATATAGCATAGTGATTTATGTGAATATTCGACTTACACTACAATCAAAGCAGGGTCCAGCAAAACAGTCTATCAATTGATTCATAGCATTATAACGTTAGCAAAGCCAACGAAAAAGCATACTCTTTTTAAATTGATCAATTGAGATTACAATTTGGGGGATGAAAATGAACCATTATTAGCAGCCTTCCCGGAAGAATCAAACGTGTAGTTGAAAGCAAAGTAATACGACCAGGCATTAGATATCTTAAATAGCATATATATAAAAGAACTTACTATGTGTTTATCAAATCCTCTACCGCCTTGGCCTGAATATTATTTGTATCATCTTCCTAAGCTCCTCATTTTGATAAACTTTTTCTTAATTACTGCAGAACTTATGGACCAATATTGATGTTTTTATGTCCAAGTACGCCGAGCTAAGTTTAACTTGAATATTTAGCATACTTAATCTCTTTATTGACTGATAAGGCTTTAAATTGTAAATCTACTGAAGATCCTCCTTCTAGGATACAGCTACTGAAAACTCATATACAAATTTGAAAACCCAAACCAAACTATCTTTTATCCAAAGATCTAGCTCATGGCAGCTTTCAGACCCAGTGCAGCGCTCTAATATCTGCCCTTAAGGTTATATTCATTTTAATAATGATTGAAAGTACTACGTATTCATTAACATCCTTGTTCTGGTCGACCACAACAAAAACCTTTTAATTTGCTTATATATTGATTGAAAATAATATATTAGGCTGCAATTGCTAGGATAATAATTAAGGAGGTGTTCGAGCATAAATACTTCAATTTGTGTGTATAACGTCAAAATATTTAAACCTATATAGAGTGGACAAACGCTATAATGGTATAAATTATACAAAGGGATCCCCAATCTTGATTAAATCACCGTCTCCCTCGATTTCTCCACAATTTATCAATCTCTTAAGTCAAAATCTGGTAACCTCTAAAAAAAAGGAAAAGCGTTCTGTATCCTAAGGTTCCAAATCTGCTAAGAAAATATCTGTATAATATCTGTTGTCATAAAGTAATTATTTAGAGAGAACAAGGGCAACCTAAGATTAATGAAATTCAGCATCTTAGGAAAATCTTAAGTCGGACTTGATCAGGTCTTCCAAACGAGCTCTTCTCCTGCCTTTATAAACAATTTCAGTACTCTGAACCCCTTCCATCCATAGAATAAAAATTATGTATAATCCTACTAAACAAGATGCTTGGATCAGGGGATCTATCTGTATGTACCCTCTCAAGCTGTACTAGCGTGCTCACTGTCATTCCATCAGTTATAAGGAAGAACCAAAGCTCCTCTCAATCCATCATAAAAAATATTCTGTTTGTTGAAAGTCTAATAAAATAGGGTTCGAACCTGACAACTGTTTGCTGTAACGTCCCAAATAGTCCTAGATTATAAATAAACTTTTTCATTTGTAACTTCTCTTTATTGATATATCGATTATTGTATATCCTCAATCATTAGACATAAATATTCAACTAATTACATCAATAAGCAATAAGCGAGCACCCCACAAAAAAACCTCGCGGTATCAAATCAGTGCAGAAATCCTTACTGTGAAGTTTTATCCCCCCTTTTTTTTGCCCTCCTTTCTGAACACGAGTCACTGGAGAAAAAAAGAGCAGGGAAAAATAAATCCCAAACAATATTTTTATACTCATGCATGAAAAAAATTAAAACCACCAACCCTTTTTTTTAAAACCATAGAAAAACAAAAAATGATCAATTATAACAACACAAACACACTCAGGTCGTCTAGTAACTCGCCTCAAGAAACACTTCCGACTACAGGAATTAGTATAGATAGACCATTATCAAGACGAGGAAGTAATCTGAGTGCATTAAAAATAGAAGACGATAACGCGAATCAATATAACAAGAATAATATAGAAATGCAAGGTGTTTCATCGATGAATAATTCACCAGTAGATTCAAATAATGCCGAAGAACAAAATGGATTATTAAGATCAAACAACAATACAATAGAAGATGAAGAATTACTATTACAGGATGAATTGAAAAAGAAAAAACAAGATTGGTTTGTTAATGCAACTGTTAGTGGCATATTTATTATAATGTGGTATTTATTTTCTGTTACAATTTCAGTTTATAATAAATGGATGTTTTCAAAAGATAAACTGAATTTTCCTTATCCTGTGACTGCAACCGCTGGTCATCAAATTGTACAATCTTTATTAGCATATGCTGTCATAACTATTCATCAACGTCAATTGAAAAAATCTAATCCAGAATTACATTTACAAAATCAAAGAACACAACCTTGGGATTGGAAAGAATATTTTAAAATTTTTGGCCCATGTGCAGTAGCAAGTGCTGGTGATATTGGTATGGGGAATGCATCAATGAGATTAGTCACCTTAACTTTTTATACAATGGTCAAATCATCAAATTTAGGTTTTGTCTTAATCTTTAGTATTTTATTAAGATTAGAACGACCAACTTTGAGATTAACTGGTATTATTGCAATCATGTCAGTTGGTGTTTTGATGATGGTGGCAGGTGAAACTAATTTTCAAGTTATTGGATTTGTTTTGGTATTAAGTGCTGCTGCTTGTAGTGGATTAAGATGGTCTTTAACTCAAATTTTAATGAAACGAGAAAATGCGGCGATTTCAACTCATAATAATCCTTTGAAAACTATTTTATATTTATCACCAATCATGTCAGTTTTATTATTTATAATTGGTATGATTTTAGAAGGTCCAACCAATGTTGCAGAAGCCGATCTATGGGAACAAAAAGGTGTTTTGGGTGGGATGATTATTCTAACAATTCCTGGTATTATTGCATTTTGTATGACTTTAAGTGAATTTTTATTATTGAATCGTACAAGCGTTTTAACTTTAAGTATTGCAGGAATTTTTAAAGAAATTGTTACTTTAATTGTTGCTGCAATGGCTTTTGGTGATAGATTGACTTTTATTAACTCTATTGGGTTGATCATTTCTTTGATAGCTATTGTTGCTTATAATCATTATAGATACCAATTGGCAATGTCTTCTTAGATATTTTGAGTATTAGAGTAATGAGATTGGCAGCATTTTGCTATTAGTATTTTCTATGCATATTAGAAGTATATTTATTTAGTCATTTAGTTAATATATTATTTATCATTTCTTTATCAAATCGTTGTTTTCAATAAAAGATTCATTTATAGTTGTATACCATATATTTTGAGGTAAATATTATGCAATGTGTTTATAACGTCCGTGGGATGCTGGTATAAGAGTGTCGAAATTTTGAAAAATGGCAATACTAGGGTGTTGATTACGCTTATTATAATCAATTCAGTTGGTATATGTATGCGTCAATAACATCAAAGTGAACGAAAATACATTAAATATCTAATTCTAATGATTTAGATCTGCTTTATCAATAATTTACAAAAGCCATGATTGAAGTCCCTACCAATAAAAAGTTCTACCTTGTGACTTGTGTGAAGTGATATCGCAAATGCTGGTGTCAAGGGCACTTAAAATCTCGAATATTGCAATGGACTCATTTAGCTATCAGCTTAAGAACCAATAGTCAATCTATAGTGTATAATTATTCCTACACAGTTGATGATAACAAGTACATAGATTCGGCTGTGTTATCCTAGTCAGTCAATATTAGAGCATATTTTATTTAACATGGTCAGGTATTTAAATGTATTGAATTTGTCAGGCTCAAGAATTCATCCTTTATGAATAATTGGGAATAAAGCTATTTTTGTTTAAAATGACACTATATTCTGGCATGTAGCAATACAACAAAGGTACATTGCACAACTTGTATATACACTACATACTGCTATCTGCCATAATTAGTTTAGGTTTAAAGAGTTACATATCAAGCCTCTAAATAACGGGACCTTTTTCTTATTATATATGGCATTCCAATAATTATTCTCGCGAGAGACGTTGATTGTATTGTTATAACTTGTAAATGTATTAAAGGCTAATTATAATTACTCCAAGATATAGTGGCAACTTCCTCACAGCCATGGCATGTCTGGAAAAATGCAAAAATCATCCTCAGTGTTAATTTTTACTTGCAGGCTGCTATATGGTGATTTCACCCTATTAATTGTGATTAAACAGTATAGGGTGCACCATGGTTATAATATGGTCTCCATTTCCTACTGGTAAAATTTCGACCATTCCATCATCATGGGTGATCAATAACGCTTAATATACCCTAACTGGTCATTCACAAACAGTACAGTTACCAACACAACAGAATATACCAATTGATCCCGATTAACCTCAACCCCAGAATTTGTAAATCTCCATATTCTAATAAATTGATTTATCTGCTCTAAGTCCAATTTGATCATATGTTATTAAAAATTTTATTGTATTCAGAGAATTTCACCCAGGCTAAAGTGGCTAAAGAGCTCAATATCAGGAATCATCAAATTGGCTATATATATGGTAGTATACAAAGAAAATTTTGGATGGGCACATGAAGATCTACTACCATGGGTCATGAACCGTTTTAAATTCTCGATGGTGTTGTACCACTATGATGGTAATCATGGGCTAAGCTTTAAATTTAAATTAATTTACCGTTTTAAACTCAATTAGACTTTATTAGGGTTTTATATATAGCCATCATCAGACCAGGATGGTGGTCCCAGTAACTTTAATATATAAAGGTGTGGATGATTCAATTTGGAGGCATCAACGATCCGTTATACAATTTAAGGTTTTCAGAGCTACCATGGCTGCCATATGGATTGTATTGATTAACGATGCTCAAGTCATGCCTATATATATGGATATAGAGGTAATATTGGTGGAGTATGAAAATGATGAAGGATTTCTCGCATTTTCTTCCTTTTGCTTAACAAAATCATTGTTAAGTTATTGAGATTGGTAATAGGATATTGTAAAATTTGTTTACAAGAGTATTCAGTTTCATGGGTGTTAAATTGATAGCTAGGTATTGGTTCATATGGTTTATAGCCCAAAATATAATGCAGCTCACTATCGATCATATAACAAAATTGTGGAAGTCTCACCAGGGTTGTGAGATCGATGTAACTTTTCAAAGGATTTCAATAAGCTCATTCCAAAGATTATCAGATCTCAAATTATAACGCTTAAATTTCGATATTATGGATTATCTCCCATTTCCTTTCTGTAACAAATGAGCTGGAGGGTAAACCATAGAGTAGATCTTAGAGGATAGTAACAAGCACTACAAACTTGGGAGTATAATAGCTTGCAACTCATCGATCTTCTCAACTGTCAAATAATACCTCATGTATAAACCATTTTTTAATGAGTAACACCTTACCAATCACTAGCTGATTCTAAGGGTAATTTTGTCAGATTCTGCTCGAGAGGTTTCTGAAGAAATGTACAACACTAAAGAATATATATTATCTAAAGATTTGAACCTTTATGGTTGGAAAGATATAAAATAGCCTACAAACCAGATAATTGGTTATAACATATTACTTACCAAAAATAGTACATCCATGGGGAAATTGTTTGAAAGCTAATAGAATATATGCTAAAGGACTAAAACTTTTTCAATATTAATTATCTCTTAATAGCTTTACTGAAAATTTTGTACCTTGAAAGTTTGAGTAATGATACTTTACTAAAAACGCTTATAAAACTTTATAGGAAGATGAACTTTCCACTTAATTTCACCTCTGTTGATTTTGTAAATTTTGTGTACCAACAGCGGCTGGCTCATCTCAAGCACCGCGGCTCTTCAATTACAGGATGGATACAAGTATACTATGGATAGTGCTCTGAGGAAAAGCCCCATTAATTCAAAACATAGAGTCTATTTTTTCGAAAATTCAACCCACTAAACCAGCTGTTATGACCCTAAGGTTTTACCGCTTCTTCTATGTTCGAATTTTAAAGACTGTAATGTTCATGATCACGATAATTAAGGAATCCTGTTCCAAATAGTTCAGCTGCACGCAGGAGAAGGATTGAAACCTTGACAACACGCCGCGCATCAGGACAAGCCCGTCATCAGGACACTTTGATTTTCAATTCCCACTACATGTGTCCCCAGGAATTAAATCTAAATAATATGATACGTACGGTACCAAATGGTAATGGATGATGGCATGCCTTGAAACTGAAACAGCATAGACATAACATAAGCTTAAATAAGCTGTTGATGCAGAATATTTAAGGTTAATTTGGTTTAAGTATAAGCGGCGTTTTGAAATGTTTTTGATAATCTTTTCTTGAATTAATTATATAAATAATTTTATTATTTACTAAACCTCTTGGAACCAATTTGATTATCCTTTTATGGGTAATAATAAGATTTTAAGACACACTATATATTCAGCCATAATATTATACCAGGTAGGATCTGGTAAAATTCAAAATTTGATCGGTGATAATAATCAAACTTACTGTACTTGTGTGAGATGATCTCAATATCACAATTATAAGATAGAGCTTCAAAAATCTATCCTCGGATGACTCCAATTGATAGATGTTAATATCGGTAATTGTTAGAGTTACTCCCTGCCATGGTACAGGGATAGACCATGATAAATGTATCCACAAGTATGAAACTTCTTAGAAGTCGCATTACATAAGCTTGCTATATACCATGGTATATAAATGTCTCTCGCTTAGAACTACCAGGTAATGAATGCTATTGGAGTTATGATTCCATTGAAAGTTTATATTTACCAGTTTCTAGAGCTTACAACAGGTAATAGGGTTAGAGAGACGAACGATAGCCAAAGTGTGGATCAATGAAAATGATAGTTCTACTGTTGGCTACCATTGGGCCCTGATTACATATTGAAGCCATAGACTAAAACCAATGTATACTCTAAGCAAGTAATACCAGCGTCATTTGATTGCAAATAATTACTATGCTGCAACTATAGTTCGCCTAAACTTGTTAATACAATAACAAGCGTAGAACCTACCATTTTAATGTAACAACCCGAACTGTTATACGAAATATCTATCAATTTGCTACTTCTAGGGTCTTTTTACTTAATTGATCATAAGGAATGACCAGGGTTGGTAGATTGATTATATATAGATACTAGTAAAACTGAAAATATTGATCAACCCTCCGTGATTTGTAGTATATTATATATAAGCAATCACTAAAAATTCAGTATCAAGTTTGTAATATATATATATAGCCATTTGAATTTGAAAAATGAGAGACTTATACAACTGAATGCAATGACATATAATATATAGGTATACTTAATCCTTGAACCCTTTTTTTTTTTAATTAAAATATTTTTCATCAAGAGAATTATAAATTGGTAGATAAAACAGCAATACACGTAAGCTCTGCAAAAGACATCATATCGTTCAGGTCACTGTTATGAAATTTAAATTCAGACTGAATTTATTCATACATGTATGGATTATCTATTTTATTAGTCGGTATTGATACTAGTTAATTTTAACAGAGATAGAAAAAAATTTTCAGTACCCAATATTGCATGTAATAGATAAATTGACAGTTTAGGTCAACTTCTTTAAATTTGATATGGCTTCTTATAAGATATTTTAGCTACAATTAATTTACTTAGATCAATTATTGATATACGATTTCTCAGATTTTCACCTACATGTAAAATTGTCATCCGAGCCAGTTCAATAGCCCCAAGACTGTAACTGTTACTATATCGATCAATTAATTAGCTGGTCGCATGTTGAGGTGCCAGATCAACTTAAAACCTTAACCTCGTCTCAATGATCACCTTTTATCAATCGATCCCTTAAGTAACACTATTCATTCAACAAATTTAATTAAGCTTCCACATCATACTCATCAATGCGAAGGGGTACTTTGAAAATACTATAGATAACTATCAGAGTACAAGATTTTTTATTTCATTCACTCTATCCAATATATAATAATGCATGTTGATACATCAAATATTTAGACTGTAGCTGAATTACTCATCGATAAATATGAACAATTGATGCACCACCATCATGGCAATTTTAAAATGATTTTCTGAATTTTCAATGATCAACATTATTACCGGCCGCGGTTCTAATACTTCCAAATCACTATTCGCGCCGCGTATCAGTTACCCCAGTAACATGTATCTAACCCTACAACTGTAGATTAACTAAGAACTATCACTATAGTATACTTAAGAACCTCAAACTACAATACTGTATAGTATAGCTATAGGATACAGCCTAGGATACTTATTGTAAGATTTTCAAACAGTAAGACACAAATAGCTACTGAATTTTTTTCTCGCGCGGGAACGAGACAATTAATGCTTGAGAAAGCTTTTAAATCCACCACGCTCTCGATGCCATCCATCAATTGAATGCACTATTTGAAAAAAACTGAGTTGACCGAGCTCAAGGCTTAGCTGCTCGGATCCCGCTTAGACAGAAATTTACCGGGGGCCGCCGCGTATGCTGCCGATCTTTTGTATGCGTGGAATTTAAAAAGTGCTTTGAGTTAACCTTGTTAGACAAGCTAGTTGTATTTTAGACTGTAATTGGGGTTATATCAGAGCTTAAGGATTGATCTGACCTACAAAAATAACGGTTAATATTGATAGAACGATAGGTATATTGATCTTGCTGTTGATGCTGATGAAATTTCAAGTTGGTTGCTAGGGATTGAGATTCCCTACTGTAATTTTAACATGATAGATGAATAAATGTAAGTAAGGTTTTGAGTATTGATTGGCAGTTTATACTGACCACATTGAAAGGTCGGCAAGGTAGAGAATGAATTTAAATGGCTATAGCTTTATATATTGGTGGAAATAACAGCATATAGCATATCATATTTTGTCGCTTATATTTATGGTGATTTATTGGCTTGTTACAATTGTAAATTGCGATAACTGCCTCAATAATTGGACGCTTACTACTGACAATATATCCATATAGCTAGTTTGAGAGGTTTATACACCTATGTATGATTATAAGATATGAATGAGACTAAAATTCAGGCGGGAGGAAAGTTTTATGCAGTAGAATTTATAGATTTGGCAGACTTAATTTGGAACCTTATTTGTATATCTAAAACTCATCATACTCAGTGTCATGACGGTATAACGCTACCTAAACAATTCCCAAATTTTTGTATCCCTTCATTATCAATAGGTACGAATTAGTGCACCATGATGATGACTTGGAATCTAAAGTTGTACATTTTACTAAAATACGACCTCAAAATCTAGAGTATTTCAAATCTAAATATACATATATACATCTCGATACTTGATAGTCTGCCATATGGTAGTCACACTATGGTAGTATCCATAGCTATAGTACACGTTCATGTACACTTCCATTAATTATCATAGTATTTATACAGCGTTTCATGGTAGTTATAGTTACCATTGCAGAGATATGCAGTAGACTTTTGTGCAGAACATTCCAGCATCAAATGTCAAATTGAAAAATAAAAAAAAAGGTCGACCTTCCTATATATAGAAATTTACAATATATACATGATATGTAATACAAAATAATTTGCAATAATTATTTCTATAAACTTTTCAAAATAATAATTTATTTATACATTTGCTTTATTACTATTGCAGGGCCAATGGTGAATTATGATGGTGACCTGGTATAGAATTTTACACTCTGAGATGCTTATTGATATATTGCGAAAGCTATAATGACGATTATAATTGTTTGATACTAGTTCTGTAAGAACTTAGATTCATACAGCAATCAACATTAACTAGTGCTAATACACGATTTCTACTTACAAATGGTCATTTAATAATCAATGGACAAATTATTTTGCTTTACGGAAAATGAAATACGTTGTTATGATTCGCAAAGATTTTAATACTCAAAATTCACTGAATATCTTGATTGAATTCCACATTGATTTTTTGTTATAATATTACGTGGTAGTCATCGCGTTATTGTAGTATTATATTATTTTGATTATTCTATATTTGAAAAAATAATATTTATAGTTTGGTTTTAGCAATAGTGGTAGTGTTTAGATCGGTGTAATCATAGACTAAGCAATAATCACCATTGTTATAGATTGCTAAGCTTTAGATGGGCTTTAAATCAATCCTTATGGATGTAGTTTTCACGAGATTTATCCCGTGAATCTTTTTATTATGGACAACACTACTGTAACTGCTATGCTGTAATTTAGCTGAAAACTTCACTAAACTGTATCAAATTGGATTTCGATCCAAGTTATATTTATATAAAGTATCTATACGCTTTACAACTAACAACAGGTCTATCTGATGAGTTGTAAGCCTGTAGTATCCAAACAAAGCTGCTTAGTTTATTCACACGTGAGGGATGAACATTGCATTAAGTCGCTTAAGAATTCAGCATTTGATAAACCGCTATTTTTGCCGTGATTTTAATGTTTGAAGGGTTTTTTTTTCTTAATAAGTTAAAGTCTGGCAGCAAATATTATGTTCAGATTACCATTTGGTATGTGCTATGTCGTTCAAGATACGTTCTTTCCTAGTTTAGATCAATTAAAAATTACCAAAGCTAGAATGCCTTGGTCTTGATTCGGCCTATGCATGGTAATTATTTCAGGTGGTTCTGCCTAACATTACCCGACTACATTTCCAAAGTTGAATTTATCTTGAATCACCTCAGGTTATTCGATGGTAAATAATATGATAACCATTTATTGGAATAATTGAATAATCCAACCGTATTAATATAGACATGACATACATCTATAGATGAGTACCCATATAAATCTCCACATCTTATATGCTCTGTTTGATACTTTGTGGATTATGGTATGGTATGAATTTCCACAATCGTTTGCACAGCTCAGTATAACAACATTTCGAAACTATGGGATTACTGCAAATTCTTACAATTAACATTTAATTTAAAAAATCGATATCCTTTAAAGAGCCTGCAGCTGGAGCATTTTAATCCATTACAATGATTTCTCAGCAGGGTTCATTCCTCACAAAAAGGATCTCGCGTCCTTTACCATGGCAGGTACCAACCTTTGAACCAAATTAAATTACAAAAAGTATGGTTGGCTCATCCTTCAATTAATTGTAAGAGTTTCATCCAACCTCCTCTTCAAGTCTAAAACGTACGACTTGAGTCGTGCCACGCTTAAGTCAAATTAGTAAGTTCCAAGCTTGGAGAATGCATAAAGTCTCAGGCACTTCGAACTCATGAACGGTGATATCATCTTGCGAACAATCATGCATAAAGTCTGAGAGATGTGATCCGCTCGGATTTTTTAAGGATGGATTTGAAATTTTTTGATTCGAATTATAATTCACTGCAGCCATAGAAAGCTTGAGTTCCTCTATAGTATACTTACGCATTTGTTTGAAATAATAAGAACAATCTAATCTCCAAAACTTCACAGCTTTCTCCTCATTAAATTCACAATTGATCGATGGGTTTGTGATATGAGCAGTACACCATATCCACACATTCTCGGATCTAATTCATGAAAAATCTACCCGTTATAATCATACCAACCGCACTATATATATGTGATTCTTTACTAAAAATAAAAACTTCACCACGCTATTTAATCATTAACTCACCAAAAAATTCTTTCAGTTTAATCCATGCTCCAAGTTTATGGAACGCTTGAAACTTTTTATTTAGGCTTACAACTACCTTTCAAGCTGTATTAAGAGAAAAAGAATACCAGATGATTAGATAATCGGCAAATAATCAACGTACGGCATCAACCTTGAAAAAGCAAGTACCCACCGATCGCCGATAAGCCGATTTCGTGACTCAAGTGGTGATAATAACGCACCAACCATGGCAGCCTAATCTGGACAAAAGTAATTATCCTGTTCTGGCTCCAGCCGGGGGTGAAAGCTGGATTTGTATGTAATTCATCTGATGGACGGGTTTGTTCACTCTGTTCAGATTTAAAGATTTAAGATCAAGCTTAATTTCATTAAATGGCTGTTGTATACTATAGAACCTTGAAATACCGTTTTTTTTTTAAAAAAAATAAAATATTTATGTAGAGCCTTAATTTTATGAACCCAGCCTTTCATTTAATTCATTGCAATGACCAGTTACATATGATACATGTATACTATAGGTTCATTGATGGTATTTTCAAATCCAATCATATTAGATTATTATTGTAATGGTCAACAAGTACCCTGGTATGCACAGACAGAAATGAGGCCGCAGCTAACCTAGGGTGATGATTGATTATTATGTACCGTTAAATGTGATCGGTTGGTAACTTCGTTGAAATGTGTAAACTCATATTCATCATGACTTTAGGTTCAGGCGTTCGTATCTTTCAATTCTTGTATCAATAGCACCTAAAATAATGAGCCTTCAAAGCACACAAGATTTTTAGTACGATAAAATACCATTGATGTACAGTTTTTATGTTCAAATGCCCATGTTTTTGTTCGATTCTATCCTGAAGTAAATGATAGCCACTTTGAATTATTCACCATACAATCCAATCAAAAGTTCAGGTGTCCAATTTAGAAATTACCATCCTATAGTGCACTTCAAAATTTGGTAGATTCTTGATGAAGAATACATGATGTACTTTTTTAAACCACATCATTTTTACAATTGTAACTCCAGTCTTTTTCGAAAAAAAAAAAAAAAAAAAAAAAAAAAAAAAAAAAAAAAAAAAAACAGAAATATAAATAAATTAGTAATTGAAAAAAGTAAAAATCTATTAATCAGTAGTTTTAACCCAGATTTACCAATCTTTCATAACCTATCCATCTTTTAAAAAAATAAATAAACCCAAAAAATTCACATATTAATCCTCCAAAATTTTTTGTTACGTATTTTGCAGATTTTTGAATGAAATGATCCAGTAAATTGTCTTACTTAAAGTAGACCATTTGCTTCTTTACTCCGGAC
>JAKTSB010000172.1:0-50519 GCA_030579975.1 Blastobotrys buckinghamii (nom. inval.)
TGAAGTAGCGAGTGACTTTTGGTTGAATTAAACTGTTGATAGCTGTTTAGTTAGTGAAGAGAAAAAAAATCTGAATCAACTTTGGAGGAAAATGTCCATTATTTATATTTTTTTTTGGATAAGTTATTTTCTTTATTTTGATTGTATGAAAGACTTGATGATGATTAGCAATTGATGATATTGAGTGCTTGTAAAAAGGTTGAGATAATTACAACAAAAAAGCAATTAGTGATCAAAGAAAGTGATTGAAAGAGTTAACGAGGGGGTTTTGTTAGTAAATGCAGTGATAAATTTAGAAACCCTTTTTGATTCACAAAAAAAAAAAAAAAATGTCTTATAAGAAAGAGAATGGGAGAAAAAGAAACAATTCGAACTCTTTCTCTATAGCTAAAGTTACTAAGTGTATTGATGCCCTTTATTTTGGCTACTTGTATGATGCAAGCTTGATTGTGTACTATAGTGATAAAATATTTCATTGATTTGTTAAAAACTCTTTAATATGCAAGTGTTAAGTTTTAAGACAAGCAAATCTGAATTATTCAAGGTGTGTGTGTGCGTAGAATTATCCGAAATCCCATCATCATGGTAACTTATATAACTATTTGCCATCACTTTCAAATTGGCTTTCACAACGAATTTGTTAATAACCTACTGTTACCATTTTATGGAGTGGTATTCGTATTATTCAATTACATGTATAGTAATTTTGAAAATTGAGATTAGATAAAACTTTTTTTTTACTTTTCTCAGATCGATTTAAACAAAGTACATCGAAGATGATGATCCCTTCAAGCGGGATGTAGCGACGATACCCAATGGGCCCAACATAATGGTACAGCTTGTAGCATTAATAGCCTATAACTTTATAAATTATTTGATAAATTTCTCTTGTGTCTGTGGGGCCTTGTTTACCTCAATGCAAAGAATGATGAAGTACAATTTACCGGTATCGGACAGCTTTATCTTTTTTAACTGCTCATTGGTAGTCCAATTCAAGCAACTGTCAATAGCTATCAATCATTCTTATAACTATAGCTATACTGGTTGTAGTCTGTGATTAATAAGTACCTGTATAGCTCAAGCGTGTGGATGTTGAGAAAAGTAAGTAGACAGGTTACCCTAAAGGTCAAACAAGCTGCCCTGGTTTTTTTTGGCACTATAGTACACTAATTCCAATAATTCTCTTAATAATAAGAATACCTATGGATAATAATATAATGATATAATAATAGAATAATAGTATTGAATTGAATTGTAACAAAACGATTTACTTACTTGGATATGCACAAAAAGTGGTATTGATAAGCTAGCATTACAGGGTATATCGATATGTTCTAACAACGAGAAAATTCATCAAAGTACCTTCAAACTATTTCAATTGAGCAACCCATTGTAATTACAACAGGGCTTTAAGGACTAATTTAGTCACGTATTGGTGCGGTTACAAGTTCCGCTTAAAACTTGCAATCTTAGTCATAATCGCCGCTTATATCGTCAATCTATATATATATATACAATGAGCTTATAAGCTTAGAAACTTACGTATCTTCTGAAGTATCAATTGGTTGAGATTGAAAAATTTCAGAGAGATGCTGTTTTGGTCAAGATTAGGTAAATCAAATTGCTGATCTCGATCCCTCTTCCATTGCAATCATGCACTGTAATCTGTGAGGTTAAGCGTGATACATGCGCACACTAAGTAGCGTTAAGCTTAATTAATGTACAATAATTTTATACAATGGAGGCGGGTACAAAAATAGGGAAAAAGGATCTTTGTTTGATTTTGAGAACTGTTCGAGGTTAATCTGACACTTTAAGTCACTTTTTTAGACAGGTCCCAGACAATTGAATTATCTTTGAGCCCAAATCAATTGCCATGGTCGTTACTGTAAGTATTATTTATTTTTGCCAATTGATTAATGGAGTTTTTATTTTCAAGTGGATAAGCTATAGAGGGAGAATTAAAAATCGTCATTAATTAATCAATTGATTTTACGACAACTTGATTCTAAATTGATTTACAGGGTAGACCGATAGACTCAATTTAAGACTTCGTCATGATGCAGTGCTTTATATATTTAGCTAGTAGTGGAGTCTATAGGAAGTAGCGCACCATGGGTTACTCATACTGATTCGAGGATTTGAATTTCCATGGCAAAGAATCTCTGTTTATGCTCTTCAAGTTTAAATGCTGCTCAATAATGATCAAGATGATTTATCTAGAAAAAAATGAGTTTGATCTTAGGATGTTTGAAATTATCATACCATGGAGTGTAACTATGAATACAGCACCACGATTGATTGACTATAGCAATGTTTAAGCGTCTCATCAAGGTAACTTCGGACCTACAAAAAATAAGCTTGATATTTGGAATCAATTGACGTGTTAGACCAACTGTAATATTCAATGATTAACCTGATTTTGTAGTCATGCCGAATTATTTATAATTAATTACGGCGCTTAGAATTAAGAATGTATGAATAATGGCAAAGAATATATAGAATCATATAAAAATGGTAAGTATTGTTGAAATATATTAAATTATAGCATATATATATCATATTTTGCAGCACACAGCTGAAAAATATAACTTTTAACTCACGACTATACCGAACTGCAATGATATACATAACAATTAATAATTAAACTTAAAAATAAATCGATGGTAAAATATTTGATCTTAATCTTTAACTGTTTTTAGATCGATCGATCAGATCGTGAGATCTTCCAGTTTAATATATTTGGGGGTTTATTCATCTATCCGGGGTCATAAACTTTAACGCAACTGTTAGATTCAGATGTAATATTATATAGATTTTACAAGTGCTTCCAATGTAAATGATTATCTTTGTAAAATACTGTAACTGTGAGCTAACATTGATATGCGTTGTACAAAGTAAAAGATAAACTATATCAATTGATTAGATAGGCTACAAGGATCTAAAGGCCCTGGAATAACCAGTAACTAATCTTACATGTGGATTTTTACCATGAAAAAAAATTTAAGAAATTGCATGCATTGCAATAATATTATTTATGCCAAAGTGATGAGATAAGCGTAATTATATGTACACATTTGGAGTTGATCAAAGCGCTGCCTATATATGCATAAATACCTGAGCCAGCCTATAATTATTTTGAACTTAAAATTAAGTTTAAACTTTAAGTTGGGGATTGAAATATTCTTCTACTATGATCTAATATTTATGGCTCTTTATTTATTAGTTTGATATATATCAGGTAGTTTATTTTTGATTACTTCTATAGTCAATGAACAAGCTGTATAGTTCTAATTAATTAACTAAATGATTCTTATTCATAAGACTTTAATTATAAGTTTGTATAGCAGTCTTATTATTACAATTTTTGGTGTCAGTGTTATAAGTATTGCTAATGGATTGCTCTAAAAATAGAAGATCTACGAATCCGGATTCATTACACATGCATGTGCTTAAAGTTATGAATTGAAATTGACTATATATCAATCTCTATAGCATAAATAGAGACTATATAGATGGAGTTAAAGTGTATTCAATAGTTACAGTCAACAGCCCCTCAATTTTTAATATCTATAGGGACCCCATATATATCTTAAGTACTCTACAATACATCAGATGTTTTATATGTTAAAATTCTATTAATCATGCACATGTTAGATGAGTTCAACAGAATCAATTGACTGTAGTTATTGATCATTGGGATTCAAAGCACTAACAATCGTTCATGTACACAAATCATAGAATTTCTAATAATGAAATGATCACTATTGTAACAAGAGCAGAAGCAGAACGAATATATTAACTCCGCAAGCTGCTAACACTACTATATATATATATATAGAATTTTTTTTTTATAAATAACGTGATATCTATATATAGTATACAAACTTGTCCATATTCAATTACATTATAAATCAAATATCTACTGAATATATTTCTTTATGAAAAATCCAAGCAATTATTGCTGTTTTAAATATTATGTATAATTTGGCAATCTAAAGAGGTTTTAGGGTGCGTTGATTATTTTACAAACTATAGGGTTATGTATGACTTCTAATGGAGTTGATGGGCCTTAATTACCATAGGTTTCGGAAGTTATTAATAGCTAAGACTGGAGGGTTTTAGAGCAAACTTTTTGTTGAAATTTAGTTAACGCTCTAGTTGGATTCTGGGTGTTTATGTGGAATATGTACATCAGCAGTATACAGGGTATATATTCCTATAGGTGATAAAAGAATAGTCTACTGTAGTTCAGAGCAGGCGGATTCAGTCTTAGGCAAATAGGTGTATGATCATATATACCTTAGAGTCACCTCTATAGCCAACATTGTAACTACTACCTAGTTTTCTCACCTATCCTATTGATTGATAAAAAAATCAGTAATAGTTTTCGCACCTTCTTACATAGATATAGTGCACAATTCACTATTAAGCAACTAGAAGGTACTCTATGCCTTTAACATTGTAATAACAAAATGTATTCATAAGGTTCAAAAACCCTGACTACTAAGTTGATATTGCATTATCTAGAATAAAAGTTAATACCACCGAATTAAATATTTGGCTGCTTCATGATCAAACTTGATTAATTAATTGTAATGACTTTTTGGAGTCGTCCTTTAATCACAGTCTCTCTAGCTCCAATCATCAAGCCAACATATATTGAACTCAAGTTATCTATTTCAGCTTTTAACCGAATCAAATAACGTAATATACCAAACCCACACATTACACATGTAGAAAATTTTTGAAGTCGTAGTACCTGCAGTGGTAATTAATAAAGTTATTATTAGACTAAATTTAGGATTATAAAGCAAGTATCATGTTATCATCTACTATAGCCGTAGAACAAACATTGGTAAGCTCTGTTACAGCTTCAAGGCACCACTTTTCTATCAATTATCAAAAATGAAACCTACTATAGAACCTCTATTGCATACTACCGTTCCAATGCCTATGAAATATCTTAGCACTACTAGTATTAATTCTCGCATGCTTAAAACCAAAATCCTATTTAATAAATTTAAAGTATAAACTAAACAATGCATGGACATTGGTATGATCTGCAGTTTTGTCAAATATGTATAGAATTTATGAATTCTCAGAGAATTACCCGTAGTTGGAGTGGGTTCATAGGATTTGGCTATAGTGCCTAGCTTCCAGGCAACAATTAATGCTTATTTGCTCAGTTCATGCTTAACCTAAGTGAAGCTACAATCGGTATATAGACTACACAAGTTTATACATTTATAACATCATAAACTATATATTAAAATCGTGGACTGCAGTGAAGACTGCATGTTAGTTCTATAGTATATTCCAACTCAACAATATCTAATATAAATTCTTGGTGGTAAAATCGGTCGTCAATAATTTGTTCTTCTTGGATATTATTTCAAGCTGCTGTGTTTACAAATTGCGTAACTTCTATCTCGGATCATACTATAGGCGCTAAACACCAACAAGACAACCCTGAGACAAAAAAAAAAAAAAAAAAAAAAAAGAAGACACAGTGAATCACCTCTGTGTATAGTTATAATTACCAAGCGCCACTTTAAACTCTATTAAATCCTTACTGGATATTTGATGGCACTGAGTAATATCAGCTTGGCTAATTCTAAAATAACACAATAAATACATACCTTTAGCTAGATTGCAAATGTAAAATCTGATTATACTATTTTATAACATTATCATGGTGTACAACAGTGAAGTTTTAAAAACCAATGATGAGTGGTTGAGGGCTCCGAATTGAAGGGGGTGGAAATTTATGAACGCACCTGAGCTTATCAGAGACAACCTTTCATCTTACCTATAGGTGCATGCAACTGTAATCTCACATCAACAAACAATGTGATAATCCCATATATAGTGAAAAAGCGTGCACGGAAGGAGGTTCTTTTCAGTGCACAGCTGAGTGTTGCATTACCTAAGCTTATATCAATTCTCATGTGCTCATATGAGTAAAACTTCATACATCTGGATTGTACTATTACTATAGTATGAATTCTGAGTAAAGTATGAGTAAGAATTCTTGCTTAATAAACAAAGATCAAGCATGAGGTTTAAAAAGTTCCAAGTCATTAATTCATAATTTAGTAAATTGTGCGTAATTAGTACTTTTACATCGATATTTAATGCAGTGGTATTGCTAATTTATATTTACAGTGTATTTATAACGTATTTGTTGCTACTAGCTATTATTTACTAAGGTAGTTAATTGCAAAATGTATATCCATTTTGTGATCAATCTGAAGTAGCTAGGCTTTTTCGATATAAAAGCATCGATACTTTAAATCCATGTTTTGAAGCGCCTTCGATCCTTGAAATTAATCAATTCGAATAACCAATTGATCAATGATATCCAATAAGATCTAGCTTAGCTTTATTCAATGAGTTGGAGCAGCAGAGTACCTTTTTCAACTGTTTGAGTCTATTTTTAGCAACTTGGAGGAAGTTCGCTGTCAGTTTACTGTTCAACTATAGGTGATTGCAATTGAACAACGTAAGATCTTAGAATTTAATCACTTAAGCTATAATATGAGAATTATCGAAGTTTGAATCACTCGGCATCCTACTGAGATACATCAATTCTTTTATAATACTTGACACGCTGTAAATTTATTGACAGTATTACAATAGTATAATCCTTCAAAAATATATAGCTGGGATGTCGAACGTGCAAGTTTTGAACTTACCTGGTTGTAAAATACATCTATTTAACATAAATAAATTGCAAACTGTAGCTGAAGACAAACAGAGGTGCTTCCGTTACCATATATAGTTAACTTAGATATTCTTAATTAGTATTTATAGTGTTATAGAACCATGAATAGATATTATTAAGAAATGGGTTGATCGAACTAACGATATCTAGTGTTAGTAATAACTAGCTATTAAGCAACGGCTAGTGGTTACTACTAAGTGAACGTAGTTAATTAAAAGAAGCAATGAGGGATACCTTAGGTATCTTCTTAATATCGAATTCGCAATACTCCTAGAATGTTGTTACTGTAGATATACGTACATGTACCTCATGGATCATTGGCGATTTTAATTGCCATGATGTAGTTTATTGAATTTATCATTTTTCTTGATAATAAGATATCTAACATGCATATGGATAAAAATTCGATAATTAATTCTAACTATGAAAAATAGCTGATTCAGCTGCATGCAGCTACCCAATCTATCAGCTATATATGCAACGTCGTGTGTTGTTATAAGCCTGTAAAATTTGTACCTAAATTTTATAAAATTATGCAGTAATTGCTACATGTGTCATCTAGTTAAAGTTATGAGATTATATCAAAAGAATTTCAATTTCAATATTATGGTAGATTAAAAAATATAAATCAAGCTGGTGCCCAAAACTTACTATATATTCATTCTGGATGACTTTTAATCAATGAAATGTTACTTTGGTCTTGTAAGCATGATAAACACCTAGGTAAGCGTGCATTTAAAATTGCATTGTAATATTGATATCGCATACAAACATGTATGCACAAGTATGAAGCATGCAGCATAAAGTTTCGGTAATATATTCCGAGATTCGAGATCGATGTCGACGGTCTATTTTCATCTATCCGAGATCCAACATTGAAATAAAGTTGTTCCAGTCTATTCATTTATTATATATTTTTTTTTTCTGAGGTGGGGGGAATGAATAAATTGATGGCCTGCACAATAAGCAAAAGGTACGAAGGCCAATCTCTTGGTATTTTATCAATCTTAGCAATTCCAACCAATCATTTAAGTTATGATGCTGCAAACATTGTAATTAACCCGTTCGAATCGCATTTTGGAATTCAAGCAATTTGAACTGACTCATTAAAGCTAAATATGTTAGACTTTTGAGACTCTTCGCTCAATTGCTCAAGTATGACCTAAACAACCCTAGGTTAGCCTTGATATAAGGTAAAAGAACCCCCAACTGTAGTTAGCTTATCAATTGGGTGGGCACAAAGGTAAAAAGTCCTCCAGTATCTAAGTCCACTTGAAATTCAAAACCAACTAACTACGTACAAAATGTTTCTGGTTAATTAATTCCATTAATCTAGATAATGTACAATAAAATTAGATAATGGAAAGGACTACGATGAAAGGTATCAATTAAGTTGCTCTTAAAATTTGTAATATTAATTAAGCTTATATAACTTGGCTTGAAAATATTTAATTTAGATCTATCTTATAGGTTCAATTGTAATATTACAATATATCATGATGATATATCATTAGTTTATGGATATAATGGTAACAGCTGGCTTACGCTAAAATCGTAGTTGATTGGAGCATTTGATTTACCGTTAAATTAATTTGAAATATAAAACTATAAATCAATCGATTTTGCCTCAATTGTGCTGCGTGTGGTGTGTGCACTCAGAGATATGATCTTCTTAACCCCATTATAAATATCCATTGAAGACTTCCCCAGTTTTATCTGTGTAGTATGATTTGAATTTGAACTGTAAGCAACCATTTTAATAAAAGCATAACTACTAACTTTTTTCTTTTGATAAGATGAATTCGTCCAATGGGTTACGAATAACATAACATAACCATATCAAAGAACCAAATTATTATCAAGTGCTGACACTAAATTATGTCTCAATAACATTCTATCTGTACCCGCGGTAGTTAAGGTAAATAAGCACGGCGCGCGCGACTCGTTTGTTTCAACACCAACACGGTTGGAAGATATAAAAAATAAAAAAAAATTTTGTCTTTGTGAGAAATTTTTTTTTTTTTTCAAAATAATAAATTACTAACAAAGACTATTATAATATTTAGTTTTTATTTTTGACTGGTAACTTGCTTTGAAAAAAACGGTAAACGATCAGCAAATAGATAAAGAAACAAAAAACAAGATAAAAATAGATTAACGAGAATAGCGGATTACTAGAAAAATGAGTTGCGGTATTTGTCAAGAACCTTTCAGTATCGATAATGAAGATACAATTGTTAATATTCAATGTTCAAATCAACATAAATTTCATTGGGAATGTATTATTGAACCAGAGAATTTGCAAATTACAAAAGAATCACAATCAATCAATTGTCCAAATTGTCAAGAATCATTACTAAAAAATGAGGGAGAATTATTAGTAACAATTGAGTATCATGATGGAGAAAAAGATGAAAATTTCAATTTATTTGAAACTATTCAACAAGAATTAACTGAGAATAAACAAGCAGTTGCATTATGGGATGCATGCTTTGTTGGAGACTCAGAATTGGTTGTCCAATTAACCACTGGTGATCCTAAGCTAGTTAACCAAGTGGATCCTGAAAAAGGTTGGACTGCATTATTTTATGCTACTGTTGCTGGTCGACGTGATTTGGTCGATTATTTGATTAATAGTTGTGGTGCGGATCCAGCAGCGGTTGATTTGATGGGTAACCAACCTATTGCTTATGCAATTGAAGAAAGATATACCGAAATTATTCCATTGCTGAGTTCATCATCTTCTTCCTAAAGTTTTTTTTTCAAGTGTATGGATCACTTGATAAATCTTGAATACCTTGACTATTTGGAATTTCATGATCTTCTTTTTCAATGGTTTTAACAGGAGAACGAATTGGTGGATCAATTCTTGGTCGTTTGAACTCAGGAAAACTATTTTCTTTATTATGGTTGTTAGTTGACTCGGCTTCTTTTTTATTTTGTTCATTTTTTTGAACTGTTGGTGGGCTTCCAATATTATTAATTTTATTATTACTATTACTATTATAGCTTTGTGATTCGGATGATTGTTCCAGATCTGGAACTTTCTCATCAACTTTATCTTGACCGTTTTCGTTAGAATTAACTTTATTATTGATTTTATTTGCATTTCCATTTTCTGTATTATAATTAATATTATTGCTATCAATAGAATTAGAATTAACAAAAGATTTCCCTTTAGATGCTTCCAAATCATCACCATTCTCAACTTCAGTATTAATTTCGTTCTCTTCACTATTATAACTTGAAGATTCCCCTTCTTCTCGTTGACGTTTCTTTGACATTAATAACTCATTATAAGAAGTATCACCAAGAATAACTTCAGTGATTCCATTTTCTATAATCTCAAAACAACATTTTCTTTTAGTACCATATTCACTAGCATACAATAACCCATATTTTTCATAAGTAACTTCTTGTTCAAACACTCCCAAATCTCTATACAACACAATCCTAGTTTCAATATATTTTTCCCAACTTGCTAAATTTTGATCTTGTTTTAAATAATTGGAGTTTAACGATGAAACAAAATAGCTACTATTATGAATATATTCACTTTTCATTGATGAAAAAATAACCACCGCAAATTTCCTTTCTTTTGCAACTTTACTAATTCTTCTTAATAATTCATTTTTCACTTTTGAATCTTTACAATTATCTAATGGTAATTCATCTAATATTAAAACTGCACTTTCAGGTATTAAATTATTACTTTCATCATTAAATATTACCAATAAGTTTGCCAAATTTTTTATAATCATATGATATAATGAACTCAAAACATTTTTATTAAACCCATTTAATTTTGACATCCTAGTTAAAGGTAATGGATTTAAATTTGACATCCAAACTACTTTATGACCTCTTCTTAATGCATCTAAAGCTATTAATAAACCTAGTGTGGTCTTTCCTGAACCAGGTGGCCCACTAATTTCATTGATCGTTCCTCTCTTAACTCCAGGTTCATATTTAGACCCTAATAATCGATCTAATGCCACACTACCACAACTGAAAGTATCTAGAGGATCCTCTTCTGCTCTGGCTCGGTTGAATAAATCAGCCAAAGTCGATGTCGGCAGGTTCATCACTACTTCAACCACTATTGCTTTTAATAATAATAATAATAATAATAATGTCCCCCGTTACCAGTTTCTTTGAGTATTCAGTTAATTATTGCTATTCCTATTGATACTAAGTTGTACTTTTTCTGGCGGTATCTCAATAAATATCGTTTTGTTGTTTTATGTTCTAGTGGTATGGTAACACTATCGATTCTTTTTTTTTTTTTTCAACAATGAAACCTGATCAGTTTTTTTAATGCATTAAAGATAATTATTTTTTTTTTCTTAAACTCTTTTTTTTTTAATTTTTTTTGTTGTGGTAAAAAATCTGTTCAGACTTTGTTTTGTCCAATTTTTTGGGTGATGATCGCGCGCACCTCATTGGGAGGGCTCATTGTGTACAAGCAGTAGGGGTTCTAGCAGTACTAAGAAATTTAGTATTGGGGACTTCTTAGTCTTAGGCAAAGATAGTTTTAATAGTAAAATAAAAACCTTTGTTGTAATATACGATCAGCCTTTGATGTTCAAACCAAAGCATACTAACATGGAAATTCATTGTACAATAAGATACTAAAAAGTTTACTGTTTTTTGTAAGAGAAATATTAAGAAGTCGAAACCAGGGGAAAGATATTATGAAACTAGAATAATGTGCTTAAACTTTTAAAAGATGGATTCTCGAGATCTTGTCTTCAATCTCTGAATATGGGATAATTCTTAAGGTAGCCATTAATCTAGATCTTTAGATCATACTGTTTTTAAAAGTAAAAGGACTAAAATACTTGCAGTGCAGACTAAAATGGGCGATACCTAAAAAAACTTTAATTAATATGATTATTATGATCACTATTTTACTATAGAGCAGATCTATTGGACCCTCGAGATTACATTCATCACAGATTTGGTAACTGAGAAGAATCAAGCTATAGCAAAGATATTTTATATGACAATACTTTTATAGGCTAGCTTAAATACTTTAATTGTATCCAGATTTAGAAGTTAGAAATATATAGTGTATACTCTTGGTTTATAACTTGACTACAGGCTATAAAGCTAAAAACTCGTTAAACGTGCTTATAATAGGCTCCTCGAATTTATTAATTGATATCCTTTGCGTTTTAGTTAACAAGGAATCTATTGTTATCAGCTTCAGTGAATAATAAACTGCAAATTCATAATTAATATTATTGTCCTGCAGTTAACACTCATAGTGTTATACACTCTATAGCTGCTTGTACTTGTGCGATCATACATATATGTAGCATTGGAAAAATTTGAATTGGGTAATTCTATTTCCATTGTTTGAATTTAACAAGTGCACATAAACTCAGGTTCACTGTGCACTATTAAGCTTTAATTATTTTATTTAACTGCAATCATAATTATTATATATTATTATAAACTACAACCAAGCTACTGTACAATAAAATCTGATACATCTAAATCAGGAGCAAACGATTCCAAGATTTTATTCATAGATATCTTAGATATTCAAACACGATAAACTTGATATAGAGATTCTACCAAGATTTAGTTAAGATCTAATTATAAACTATTCTATTAATAGCCATTCTGCGTTTGAATTGCAATTGATAAACATTTTCCAAAAACAGTAAATTATAATATTAATTTGTGAGCTTTGTTGGTCAACGCTTTCATCAAATTTATAGCAACTGTAGTGAGTAAGGTCATAAATACAAGTTTATTGTTAATCATAAAGTTACAAATCACTAGAGCCCTATCAGCTCGAAATATTGATCCAGTGTCGAAAGCACTTGTAAATCTATAAAAAGTTTACAAAGACGTCCGAAATTTCGTGTGCTGCTGGTCTCAAGGATTATGCAGATTATAGATTCAGTAAATTTATTAATATCATAGAATTATTATATACACCAGCTGTAAATCTGTGAAAATGAGCTCATTGCAACTGGAAAAAAAAATCTTAAACCAGTTGGATCCTTGATCGAGTTATGTAAAGTGTGCGACTAGTTTCAAAGATATGCACAGAGATAATTAAATTATTAGAGTTATATATAGTTGAAATTTGCTAACTGAAAACTTATTCAGTTTCAGTGTACCAATCTTTCGCTATACTTAATATTTTATGTATATTAAAGTGCTTGCAAGCATACATACATTGTTGTATACCAATTAGTTAACGATAGCCGCGAGCAAAATTACAGTGAATATGTATACAAACTAGCTGATTCATGAAATATGTATACATATATATATATATATATATATGCTTAATTATTAATTAGTTAATAGCTATTGGTAAAATTGTATTTTAGGCTCAAATCTTTTGGGCTCTGCCTCAAAAGTTAGGATTATCTATATCTATAGTAACGCTAAATCATGGTTGCAAATTTAAATAAACTGTAACATGGGTGATGATGCTAATTACATCAGCTTGATCAATTACTTAAGTAATTCAAGAGTAGGTTTGTTAGATCCTTGGATATTCAAGCGGCTCTAAAGAAATCCGGGAATTTGAAGTTGGCATTATCCTATTTAAAAGCAACAACAATAAATGAGTTGAATCTCAAAACAGCCATACTCATGCAATCGAATGGTATTATTGTATTGAATTTAGTATAGCTATATTCAAAGAAATTTTCATTTAAATATTTAGTCAGCTCATAAATTGACGGTACTATTGAAGAACATGGATTGCTCTGTTCAAGCTATAATGAGGAAAATCCGGGAATTTAAAATTATTGTTATTAGGATAAACTTCTATTAAAAGTTTGAAGAGTAATCAAATCTATAAGTCTATCCTAACCAATTAATTAATGATCTGAGCTCGACTAGTTTTTATGTGCTAGCATTACTTTTGCTGCTTAAAGGATATGATGGCTTTCTCCAAATTGTAGAGTGCTTTTGCGGCCCTGCCTTTTTGATGTTCAAGCATTTTGTTTTTAGTTGGATTTATAACGACAAAATAGTATTTGAATATATTATAATAAAATACCAAAATATATTGTAAATTAGAATTACTTAAATAAAATAAAATAAATAATTAGGATGAACTTCTAGTTATATAAACCTTTAGATAAAGAAGTTTATAAAGAAGGAAGCTCTTATATAAAGAAGTGAACATATATAATACCAAGTTTCAATTTAGAACTTTAAATAAAGATTTGTTGAGTTCAACTAGATTATATTGTGTAAGCATCTCATAAATCTCTTACATCAACACAGTTCTAAGAAAAATCCGGAAATTCAAATTTGGCATGATATCTTCATTTTTTCTAATTTGTTTAAGAGCATGATTGTAAGAAATAGCTAATAGTGCTGGATGGTTGAAGTCTTTGCTTGTATTGTGTGTTACTGGTCTATCTATTGAGTTACATTAGCTCCGTCCCCAAGGGTTTGATTGTGGTGGTTTCGCGTCTAAGCGTGTTTAATAAAAATCCGGGAATTTAAAGTTGGCTATATCTTAATCAATTATCATGGAATATCGATTGAACTTCAAAAAAAAAAATATGTTGATCGATGCATGCATTTGAATGGGACTATTCAACTGAATTAGGTATTGCTATTGCGTAAGAAGAGTCCATTCAGTCAACTGAGAAATTTGTGATATTATCGAAGAGTATGGCTTTTTGTTTTTAAGCTTCATTAAAAAAAGCCCGGGATTTTGAATGTATCATTATATCTATCAATTAACATCAAACTAGTAAGTTGCTATCAATTTTATACTTTCATACCAGTGGGTGATTTTAATTTATAGGTTCTGGTATCATTTTGGCCTTTAAACTTTTACAATCGGTCGTTTCAAATTGTCGGGTGCTTTTGTTGCTCTGTTTCTTGATGTTCAAGCACCCCAAAAAGAATCCGGGAATTTAAAGTTGGCATGATATGTCCAAAATTTCTATTCGGCTTGATGAATTGATTGAAAAGTCACTAATAGCCTTGAATGATTGAAATACTTAACTGAGTTATGTGCTATTTGTCTATAGTAAAGGTTGTAGTAACTTGATCATAGAGGATCTAATTTAGAATGTGGAGGTTTCGCGCTCTAGCATGTTTAATAAAAATCTGGGAATTTGAAGTTGGCATTATCTCAACTAAGTTTCATGAGAAATTTTTAGAAATTCAAATAAAGCATACTAATACTATCTAATGGTATAATTTTGTTGAATGCAGTCTTTCTGTTGCCTATGAAAACTACATTTAGCTATAGGGGACCTGATTCAGGAAACTTTAACGATGCTTAAGGCTGACTTCAGTTAAGCCATTATTAGAGTTGACTAAGCCCACTAAATATGAAAATTTTAAACTCAAGCAGTTATTAAAATTTTGTGCAAAGGTTTTCTCTCACCTCAAATTAAATACGCCTCTCAGCTGTGCTCGAGTAACTACAATAGCAAATTATCTATCATTTCACCAGCCCTATATATCTACATAAAAATGTTACGACTTTGATGAAAATAATTATTGTTCTTAAAACCTTTCAACTCATCAATGTTTAATATTATCACCATCATAACCATTCTTTTTGTAGTGTTTACAAACACCGTTGCAGATTCTACATTCATAAACTCAACATCATTAAACGAATATTTTAATAATAGACAATACGAAATTATAGAACTAAACTCAACTAATATAAGTACTTCTGGACCAAGCAATAACATCAAACCATCAGCTACTGCTAAAACTCCAAATCAGCAACATGGCACTGCTACACCACAATATTCATCTACAAGTTTGAATTCATATAAACTAGGTAAACTAATTAACCAAGTTATTCGATCCCAGCCAATACAATTATTATTCGATGTATTTGAATTTTATACTGCTGGAATCTTTGAAAGTAATGGAAAATTCATAACTTGTCACCAAATAATCTATAAATATGAAACAAAAACTGGATCTAAATATATAATTTCAATTGATGTTCAGAACAGTTCTTTAAAAAAAAAAGATGGATGCCATATGAAAAATCCTGTTGAATTGCAAAGTGTAGTTAATGATATTTTTGAAGATCTTCAAGATTTTCATGATGATGATTCTAAAACTATTTGTGAGTTGGTTGAGTTTGAAGGGCGAACCCTAATTCAAATTAGTTGGGTAGATGAAAATAAGTTTGAGGCAGAGGAGAGAAGTAGTGAAATGGAAAAATATTTAATGGATTCTAGAATTAAATTTCAAGAACTAAGAACTTTATACTGTTACTAATTGTTGCAATAAAATATTAGAATTTGTTTCATATCGACATTTGAATTTATGTATAACATACAACATAGAATTGTACCAGATCTCTTTACATATTTGTTATGCTCACAGTTTTCAGCTTACATTAGGCTGCAACATTACTATGTGGCTGTTATGTGTATAACAGCTTGATTTTTAACCATTCCAAATGGGTGTCTTATATGTGGTTCAAGGTACTTTAGCTAGAGACCTAGAGCTACTCATTGCAATTGTTCAAACCACTTAATAGCTGCTAGTTATACAATCAAATATATATCTATTCATACTGAATTCGATGGGCGGGATGAATTTGCTGCTGGTTATGTACAACTCTGTGCGAATATACACCCATCGTCATCATCATGAGGGTAAAAATAGATGATGCCACCCATATTTTCCATCGTTGGGACCAGCTGCGATGTTTCGACAACTATATCGTAGAACTCGATAACAAGCGATAACTATGTGGTCTTGGCCGAAAAGCAGCAGAAAAAACTATTTGCATTGCACAACGTATACATGCATGTAGAATCTGTAATTTACCAGCTTTGGCAATTTGAAATTATATATATATATCCATGTAAACTTATCATGAGGCTGCAGTTTCTGTAGACTAGATTTGCATCGGATATATGAAGTTTGAGGGATATATGTTGTAGGTCGGTTATTGAAAGAGAGATTGATTTATCCAAGCTTTATTATAGGTAACATTACTGGTACATTCTGGTCTAAATATCAATATATGCTTATAAGCTAACTAGACTAGCTTAACAACCTTATTATAAACTTGCATTGTGTCTCAATATCAATACGTTGTATTTATGCCGAAAATTGTACCATAGAAACCGAATGGCTCCAAAATCTATTGGGAATATGTAGCTCCAGCTGTTATCAGTAGAAGTACATATACAATTGATGCAATTGATTAATTAATGGATCCGACTTTATTAAATCTCAAGGTACCCGGTAACAAATTATCTATATAATAACATGCATCGGCTAGTATACCAATTTGTTAAGGGTTAACTATTAATTACAGTAGCTTAGTACGTTGTACGTGGAATTTCATTTCCTAAACCAGCATAATAACAGCTTTATACATCAAATTTATAATTCATTAAACTAAACCTGTAACGTTTTTCTCTCTTTAGTTTTTTAATGACTAAAGTTATATTGATATCACGCTTTATATATATATGTATACATTTACTAAGCACTTCATTTATTGTTAGCAGTTGATAGTTTAATAGAACCTTAAATGAAAGTCTATAGATATATAAGCACAAACTCCACGTTCAAATAAAATGTACACGTTGATTATAGTTTAAAGTATGAACATACATTGGCTGTATAATTAAATAAGCGAATAATATTTTGACATGATCTTTTGGATTAATGCATACCAAACTATCATGGTAGAATCGCAACGATTATTTTGGTTTTTTATATATTTAATATACCAAATATATCTATAGCTATAGGTTGATATTTGAAATGTTTTTTATGAGATAAATATATATTGTATCCATGATTAGTGACTTGGAAGAATTACTGTAATTTACCGGTTATTTTTCACAGACTAGTACTGGATCGATCGATATCCGTATTCGGATGTATCATAAATATGGATATATATGTACTGTACAGCATATAAATTTAAAGTAGATGGTATAAACCAACTGAAACAACTTGTGATAGCCCTAACGTTGTTTCGAAATACAATGGTACTACCGTTGCTCGAGTAATACATTTAAAAGATCTGCAGTCTCCGGGAACTGAGTTAGGTATAGCTAATTAAATCTTTATTTAAATTGTTATTTACATTGCTGTCACATTTGTTGTAAAACAATTAAAACTACATGCGCATATATGGATGGTATATATACACGTGCACTGGTGAACTGGTATTTCGGATTACAAGAAATTCGGATCAAACCACTAAGTTCCAATTTTATCATCATTTTTTCGCTGGTCTTTTTTGCTTTTTTCCGAATTTTCTGTAATCCGAAATACCACTGCAGCCTAGGTCACCACGGTAGGAAGAGCATTCGGAAGTTAGTCCCATGGATTGCTCTTTACCCCTACTCACCTCCATGGTGCCTCGAGATCTCTGAACCCTCCTGTTCACCTGAAATAAATCTGTTCCCCCTTTTAAGAACTCACGTTATAACTCGTCACTTATTTGATCCGCCCGTCCGTTACAGCTAGTTTCCGAGCCATTCGGGTAGCTTGACCGGGATGTTGAAGTTTTAGTTAATTAATAATTTGATTTTTATTATAATGTATATGTATATTTTTGTGTATTTATTAAAACGAAGCTATTTAAAATAGAATCCTTCGATAAATAAACAGTCTTGTTTATTTATGTTGGGAAATAATTGTTAGCGAAATCCTAGACAATGCGGCTCAGGCCAACACGGGAACTAGTTCAACAAATTTTCAGAATGCGATATATGGTGGGCATTGTAACTTATAAAAAACTTAATTAAATAATATGGATAAATACTTATTTACAAAGGCCAAAATGAGCCTACGAGTTATTATACTATACCAGTATATCAACTGCTAGATACCAAGCACAAAATTAATATCGGTTGGAGCTTTCATATTATTATATTCAAAGCTCTATTGACGTCAAAATAGCCTGAGTTAATATTGGGTGGCCAACAAGTATTTAAATCCTTTACATAGATATCAATTCAAATTAATTTTTGATTCGATTGAAAATTTTGCAAGTCTGTAGTCATAATTAGCTAAAATATTTAACGATTCTATTTTGAGTTAGTTAGCGGTGAGGCCAACTGTGATTTCAGGAGAGACTTTTGAATTCTAAGACATGGAACATATAAACAGTGTAGACACATCATGCACACCAGATTTTTCAAAGAATATAAGCACTTTATATCTATCATGAATCACAATGGATACATGATTCAAGGTTAGGTTTTAATATAAATTTAAATAAACGGTATCAAATTGCAGATCAAATTGCAGTTTAAATTGCAAGGCATATGTCCCATTATGCGTGAATTTTCAAAAAAGAAAGAAATAAATTAAGTAAATGCTCCAAATAGATGTTGCAAAAATTTAACAAACTTTATATCTCAGCACAGTTGCTTTTATTAATATGGTTTTAACAGGGATAAGCCGTACAAATAAGCTTAAATTAGAAATCACATACCTAGAAGTAGTATATATATCGTATAAAACGAAAAGTGCTATCGCAGGTGTCTGAGAAATTGCTTAAAATTTTCTTTGGATATATATATCACCGCATTAATTGGTGACTTTCTGAATTAGAACAAAGAGGGCCAATCATAATTCATAATTTCAGATGAATCAATAGTAAGTATTAGAATTTTACAATCACTCAATAAAACTTGACAAAAATTCAATTAAAATACGTAAATAAATAGAAAAAAATATATATATAAAAGGAGATTGATATTCCCAATGTTTCCAGAATCACTTATATAATTCAAACTTTTCTGATATTAATTTTTATTATAAAATTTTAAAAAATGTCAAAGATTTTTCGTTATATTTCTACTTTATTGTTGATTGCACATGCAATTAAAGCCGCTGAAACCCTACAAGTGGGTGAATTAGGTGATACATTTCTATATGATTCTCAAGAAGCATGTATGAAAGCTTATCAGCAAGCTATGGCTTCATATAATACATCTTCAAAATATGCTACTGGATTGGCAAGCACTAATGGTACTAGTGTTAATTCTTTTGATTTAACTTCAATAGCTGATAATTTCCAGTGTGTTTCAGTAGAATTAGCTCGGGCCAGTGAGACTAAAAGTTTAAAGGCAGAATCCAATTCTGCTGAAAATACAAATTTGGCATTGATTTATGGTGATGGTGAATGGACCGTTGTGGATCCATCATCAAACAATACTGAATTAGTTGAAAGAGCTGAACGAAGAATTAACTGGGCTTTTTCAAGCGGACTATGGTTATGTAAAGTTGGTGAGATGGTTCGTGATGGTTTAGTTGCTGGTAATGAATGGCGGGTTCGAGCTGTGCAAAAAATCAATGACAATGCCGGACTTAGTGGTACTGTTGGAGTTGCAATCTCTGCTGCAGGAGTACATTATAGTATTGCCACTAAAGATGGTGAATTTAAAACTTGTTACAAGTCATGCTTCGATTGGACAGATGCCAATTCCAAGTCTTATCATGTTTGTGTTGATGTTCAAAATAGTAGCACATCTAAGAAAGCCAAATGTACTTTAACACATAGGGACCAATTGCAAGATTTTTTGAAAGAGATTTTTGCTCATGAACCTGATGTGAACGCTGATGGCATTTGCTCTAAAATTGAGCATCATGGTACTACTAGAGTTTATATCAAATGGGTTAGATACCACGGTGGCGAAGAAATGAGAGAAATTAGATGCCCATAATTTTTCAAATTTTTTTTTTTCGAGCGTTTGTATACATTTAATAATATATAGAATATACAATATTTGAATTATACTATAATTTTGTTTTAACATATGTACACGCGTATTTGATCGGCAAAATCATTCCAAATCTTTATATGCTTCACACATCGACGCAAAAATTTAAGCCAGTAAATAGTTAACTTAATGTTTCCGCCGCATTAGATGCGGCTCACAGAGCACCTAATTTTAGTTACAGCCATACCTGATATACATTATTTTTCGCCTCCCCGCCTACCTCCATGGCCACTTTATTAAATGATCATATATATGTTTACAATATCAATTTTGTATCGATCCTTAAATGCCACATTCCAGATTATAATGTAGACAGTATACCTTACTTAATCAATCATCTCTGATCATGGATCAAGAGCAAGGAATCTACTAATTGTACAAATTATATATATATTTGCGCTAGAGGGTTCTCGGCCCTTAAAAAAATTAGTATACTATTATAAATTGAATTCATAGTTTTTAAACTGCCCTATATCATATATGATGTGCTTAAGCAGCATTGTTTATGGAACTAGAGATATCCCTTTATCAAATTATTTAAGAATTTATTTAAATTTGAAAAAAAAAAAAACGGTACCTTGTATTAGATATTGGCAATATCATTTTTAACTATTATACAACGTTGACATTCAAAATGCTTGCTTGAGGATAGTGGATGCATATATATAAGGTCTAAGTCAAAATCCAAATTTTTAGGGGCCAAGATGGAAATTATCCGAATCTAAAACAGCTCAAATCATAAATAGCTTTCTGCCGCACAATGTTAATTTGTTAGCTAAATACAAGCAAATATAAAGCTCTAAGCTATAATTGTTAAATTTGAAAATTGACAAATATGAAGCCACATCAATCACTTTACGCTTATAAGAAATAGGATTTTTTTTTTGTCTTGTACCAGTAAACTCAACAATAAAAAATATTATCCAGGTTTGTTTGGCTGGATCCTGCGCACGCTCGCCAGCTGCTTGTCACTTTGAGCTTGATCGCGATATTCGTTCCCACTCTACATTCCTACTATAATTCTCCCAAGATGTCAGATATTCGTTCCGATATAATTTTTATAACCCCGTGGGAAAACGGCTTTTTGTGATCGCCGCTTGAACTTTTATGATGTGGCAAATCTATTGGTGGCACCAAAAAAAAAAAAATTTTTGTCCCACCTTTTATTCTCACTCCACTTGTCTCGCGCGCGCAGATTTTTTTTAAAACCCCATTTCCCCATTGTGATGAAAGATAAATTTTATGATCGGCCCCCATGGGCATAATTTTTTACAGCGACGTTTTCTCAAATTTAGTGTTTGGATCCTACAGTGCATAATTAATGTGCGAGTTGTGGCTTGAAAAAAAAAAAAAAAAAAAAAACAGACCCCACTTGTTGATTTATGGTATGGAGTGGTGGGACCTGTCAGGGAACTAGCTCAGGAGATTTATGCCTGCCTCTCAGCAATTGGGGTCTAAGTGCAGATTAACCTTCCTGAGAAGTATCTAGCGAATATTTTAGGTTTTCACCAACTCCAGAAAATACCTACAAATCAATAATAACAAACAAGAGTAAGTTTCAATAAAGAAAAAAAAAAGATAATATTAAATTATTTAGTAATAATAGTTAAAAAAATATAAATAAATACTTCTATAATAAAGAAAAACACAAATTATAATAATAAAAACATCTGCTACAATACAACACTTTCTTGCCAAATTTCCCCTTCTACTTTAAATACCAAAACTTTTCTTAGTAGTCTTAAAATTTGAGAGAAAAGAAACATTACTTCTATAATTTACCCCTGTATTAATGAACCAAGAGATTTGCAGAGAGAAGAGGCAGATAAAAAAAAAATCTATAATAAAAATAGCCTTCATCTCTTTGTTAAATTGAAATCTATCTTGAAATTTAAATCAACTAAATTTTAATCAGATAGTTTTATGAGTAGATAAATTAACAGATAAATAATAAATTGCACAAATCAATGATAATAATACACTAATCAATTAGATCAGAGACAGATACACGACCTTTCGTGCCTGATGTAGATTTATTAGTTGTGCTATTACCACTTGGTGAATTTGATGAGCTTGGTGGTAAACTTGAATTAGCTGAACTTGGGGTTGCTTGTTGTTGTTGTTGTTGTTGTTGTTGCTGCTGCTGTTGCATTGCAGCTTGACCTTGCTGGGATTGAGGATAATAATTCACAGTATTTGATACGGTTGCAGGAGTTGGATTTTGCTGCTGCTGTTGTTGCTGACTTGCTTGATATTGTGAGGGTGATGGCGCAGATGGCGGTGCCATAGTATTTTGATATTGTTGAGAAGGTTGACCTTGTTGAGGTGCTGCGTTTGCAGGATAGGGTGAACCAATTTCAACAGCAGGTAAAGGAGGAGGAACATGACGATGATTTAAACTTAAAGATCTTAATGATGGCAAAGTTGTACCGCCAAATTCATCTCTTGCTTGTAATCTTGGTGAATGAGCAGGAGTAACTAGAGGAGTATGATCTGGTGTTGGTGAATTAGTTGGTGATAAAATTGGTGAATTTGGTGCAGTGGATTCTGGTGAATTTGGCCTTGATTTTTTTGATCGGTGTTGAGTATAATCATCTTCGTCTAGTTTTGATTTAGTACCATGAATAGCAGTTAATGGGGTCATTCTTAGACCACCAAAACTACTAAATCCACTATTAGGGTTTTGATGATAAGTGCTTGAAGCTACATGATGATTATAAGGATGATGAGAAGCTGCAGCATGTGATGATGGAGTAGCAGCGCCATGAGAATTAAAATAAGTGCTTAACGACGGTGATGAATGAGCGCTTGCAATATGACTTGATTGACCAGTATTATTAGTAGATGATGGCATTAAAAATGGAGCTGTCGGAGATCCACCACCTGGTGTGCTAGTTCCTGATAATGATCCATTAGTATTAGCAGTTTCTCTTTCTAGTTGTTGACTTGCTGCAGTTGCCAAAAAATCAAATGAAACAGGTTGTCCTCTACTATACATTGGGGGAGCAGCTCTGACAAATTGTCCTTGAGGAGCTGCTTGAGGTTGTGGCACCTGTTGTTGTTGTTGTTGTTGCGGATGTTGCTGTTGTGCATAATGAGGTGGATGATTTAATGGTGAGAAAGTAGGTGAGCTTGGAGTTGAGTTATACGGGGTATTGTTAGTAGTATTACTATAATCTCTTTGATATTGCTGTTCAACTTGTTGTACCAAACTTGATAAGGAAGTCATTGAATTTGATGATGTTAGAGGTGCTGGTGGTGGTACATGACCTGGTTGTAAATGATGTTTGTCATCTTTTTTAACTGCTGCGAATTTACTTTTATTATTTCGTCGAGAATGTGGGTTAGTATGAATTCTTGAATGTCTAGTCAGTTCATCAGATCTTGAAAACCTTTTGTTACATGTCTGGCATTCAAATGGTCGTTCACCTGTGTGTGTTCGCATATGCCTAGTTTGATGCCTAAAAAAAGTGGGGTTAGCTTTCTTAGTAATAAAAAGAATAAAAGGGATAAATAATATAACATACTCTAGTCGAAAGAACGCTTTATCGCATACTGTACATTTGAACGCTCTTTCAGCGTCAGATTTTTTGCCCGCAGAGCTCATTTGTCGAATAAATAAGTTGTATTAGTTAAGAAGAAAGAATGAAGGGAAAAAAATGTTGAAGTTATGGTTGATAGTTTTGGTAAGGTGAAATTGTTATGTAATGAATCAAAAAGAAAAAAAAAAAAAAATCTGGTTGTTAAAAAAGAAAGAATTTTTTCTCCCACAAAAAAAGAGTTTGAGAGAAATTTACTTAATTGTGTGAGATGCTGATTTGTTTTTTTTTACTTCTGCTTGAGTGTCTGTTACGGGCGGAACTTTTTTTTTGTTTCTTGTTTCGTGCGCTGTTAGATGTTTAGTTTAAATTTCGTGGCTTTTTATCTTGTAGACACTAGCCACTAACCTGATACCTAATGGATTCTGGTATGATAATTCTGATTTTTTGATACTTGGTGAAGTTAGAGCTGTTTGGATATGATGGAGAATGCTAAATGGTAAACCGGGGAAGCAAGGCAGTAAATTTGTCGGTGCAATATTACTGGATCGAAAATCGACGAATTTGAATTATGGATTGTTTGAATTTGTACAAATATAGTAATCGATTTGCTAATTATGCTTTAAGGTTTCTGAAAAAAATATTCGGTATCTATAGTATCCTGTAAGCCTGGTCTTACTGTTCTTTAAACAGTTTTATTTTAAATAACTATAATACCCCAATTTTTTGTCCAATCGGGAATTGTTGAATACTCCACTAAATGAAGAATAATATTATTATTTCGATCGATCACTCTAATCCTAGGTGCTAAGCTTGTGCAAATTTGATTGTGGAGGTGATTACAGATTTCTGGTAAATTATGATGGTAGATCTGAATATGACGGGTAGAAGCAGTTGTACAAAACTAGATATTGATGCTCGATCGCTGCATGCACTGACTGACCTTGGAGTACCTGGTATCACTCTGTCCAGAATTTTATTAAACGTGCTGAACAGAATATATATATCTCGAATTAATTTCAAAAATTTCGTATGATATTCTAAAAACCACTCCACTAATTATTTCAATATACAAATTAATTGCCTTTTCGAAAAGTAATCGATTGATTATTTACACATGAATATATGGATATGGATATCGATGCCGGTTTATCTATATATGTATGCGCCTATTGTGTGATTTTAGTATCTAGTACCAGCTGTTGTCTAGCAGCTGTTGGGAAATCAAATTCTACGATGGGTCGATATTCATACAGCAATTATAAAGCAAAACCAATAACTTAAGGGGGAAAAATTTCGTTACCAAAAACCAGCGGCAAATCTCATGTATCAATAAAAGACAAAGACATTAATGCATGCTAAAGTCAAAGCACTTTGAAGGTTATTTCTAATTACTAATAAAAATTAGATCCCCTCAGTTTTTAAAAATGTGTCAATCCGCGAATTCTATTAATGAACTCAAAAATTGCATTGTTCTCAATTGATTAATCTGATCTAGTTTTAAAAAGATATACCGCTAATTAAGGATCTGTGCATTACCATTGGGGTTAAACCTAGATTTGCCGGCTTCTAGATCGCAATAGATCGTTCGAATCAAAATTTAACAGAAGTTATATATAATCATGAAGTTGGAGACATCAGCTAGCAGCCTAAGCAAGTTTGTGGTAAAGTTCTACTATGAAATTACGTGGATTTTCGGGTGTGTATATCTATATAGGGAGAATATATCATTCAATCGAGTTTATGGTGGACCAACATATATTTATACACAGTCGACGGATACAATATGTCTACTTTGTTTCATAAAATCGATAAAGTAGATATATGCTTATATATAGTGTTTTTATTTCATAAAGTTTAAATTATGGTCACCTTTTATAACGCAAAATCATTACATGTTGCAATTGCTAAGAAAGTATATTTATCTTACTATACTCCGATACTGCCACAATTAGTATTTCGTACTCATTTCAATCGTCTAAATCTGGAGGTAACTCATACATCATCATTTCGAATTCATGAGCTTATTCATATTTAATTATGCTATCATGATATCCTAAAATTATAAGATAATTTATTTATAAAATGTGAACCCTCGTACGATGAATTAAAAATAGCTTGTCATATGTGAGTTTTTTTTGTTTTTTTTTTTGACTTATAAGTTGAGTATAGATATCATTATAATTATGGTGCGTTTTATCTATTCCAAGCTCCCCCCACAAGCTAGCTTAAATAGGAATGAATCAAGTGTTTATTAAGCTTAAAGCTAGAACAATCTCAGATCCCTGTGCCCGAAGCAGAGGTCGAGGTTAGAAATATAGAAAATTATTTATACAACTGATACATCAGGATGTAAAAACCATCATGATTGCAATGGACCTAAAAAATCGAGGGATCATTCTCAGAAAAAATTCTAGAGCATACTATAGTTATGCAAAAAAAAAAATGTACGCAGATAGTCAAGAAGTTATATACATATGTGTATAAGCACAATAGCTATAGTGGGTACAAAATGCAAAATATATACTGTAGCTAGTCGACCTCCCGAATTTCCATAATTAAATATATATATGCTATAAATTTGAGCTTTAATTATGGTTTTAGATACATATACACTTGTAATATCTAGAATTGAGCAAGTATAAAAGTTATTAAGACTGTAAGTACAATACATTGATGAGTATACAGTACCGGTCAAAACGAAGCTATAAGCAAGCTCATATAATTTCTAAAACGCCAGTTGCAAGTATCATTGGTGCCGTCTTCAATGCATGTATGAATTAAATGCTGTTGGCCATTGGGTTCAACAATAATTTACGTTACAGGCAATATTGATATACCACATCACATCTAGGAAAAACACTTTAACCCACTGAACAAAAAACATGGGCAAAATAAAGCAACCAGCCGTCCCCATTTCTGTATCTTTAACATGCATGCATCGATATCGACTTTCCTATATATTTTTCATTAATTTGATCGCACTTAAAGAAATGTTCAGGCAGCTTATAAATCTAAAAAGAATTGCCATAGTAAATACATATTCAATTTTAAAAAACATTCATGTTTCACCGCGGACAAACTTTTTCACACGACGATGTCTTTGACTAAATATCCCTTATATCCATGGCAATTGATAGGATATGGATTAATTCTTTTTGACTCAAAGCATGCACAAAACCTGATATTTTTAAAACCCATCTAAAAATTGGAGGAATGATGAGCAGATAGATTTTAACAAGTCTCTACTACTTGTAATGAATTTTGGTGCGAATTTCTAAACATTACTGGTAGTTTGAGCTTTCAATCATAGGAAGGATGGGACGTCTAAGTTCGAGTCTATCATTGATGATGCTTTTCAAAGACTGCTTAAGTGAAAGCCACATTGTTTAATCAGTCGCAGCCGGCAGGCCGATTATCGGAAGTTTCTCGGAATTGCCTCATTAGGTGTTTTAGGAGAAGGGTCACTTCAAGGGGTTCAAGCTGTATAAAAGCCCTAACATGTGCACTGCAAGCTCAAGTACATTTATGGTAGAGATAAAATAAACAATTGGATTGTATCCATGTATCAATCGATCAACGGGCTCTAAATTGGTCAAAAACTATAGCGAAATCATAGCGTAGGTTCGGAGAATCGATCTCTATATATATATTTATAAGCAAACTAAAATCAATTACATACATGTATATCGGATATGGATCTAATTCATTGAGGTTTAAGTGTTACTATAATTAATTATTGAACTCGAGTCGGTGTAAAATTTGAAACCGGTGGCCAATTTTTTTGTTCTCACATCGTTATTACCAGCTTCAGCCTAAGTATATATATATATCCATCAATTGCAATTTCGTTTATGATTAATAAAGTTAAACTTTGAATTTTGTAACTTTTTTAGTCAGCTTTTGGTTAAGCTAGCTGGGATATATAGTTGAAAGTACGGCCCGGGGTAAGTAAACCATGATTTTTTTTACCCAGCTTTTCCATTAAATATATAGATCTATATAGCTATAGTACTGCAGCATGCTCACCATACACGGAGGCAAAAATATTATAATAGTAGCTGTAGATAGGAATTTGAGCTAAATATAATCTTTGTGATCGATTTTATTGTACCACTGAGATAACACCTATTCATTATTGTCAAATTTTAATCGTTCCAATTAATCAGTACGCATTAATTATTTAATATATATATATATTTGGAGCCAGGATGCAATTAACTGAACCTAATCGATAGTAAATTGAGTTAATTGATCTAAATCTCTAAGTGCCGACTTGGAAACTCTCAAGGCTCCTCCATGTGCACTCTCAGAAAAACGTTTAAAGATTTGGAAGATTTAAGGATTGTGCAATTTATGCTTATCATATAAATACCATAAATTTAGCTAGCTCAATAGGAGAATATATAGTTAAAAGTTTGAATATAACACTTTTAATGTTAAACTATAATGCTATACGAACTTTCGATATATAGTATTCAATAAAATTTTTACATGCATGTACTATACAAATATAAATATATAGGATCTTCATATCTAGTTAATCAATGTGTACAAGTAAAACTGCAGACATGTCACATAATGTGCAGCGTTTTATAAAGTTATACAATAGAATGAGGCAGCATCCTGGATGGGCATAAGTGATTTACTTATATAGCCGAAACCTTATAAAAAATGCCGCGGGTATTTTGAAATTTAAGGTAATTCGTTTAAGGGCAGTACTTTTAAATATCTGCCCTGATTAAGTTCTATTTTAAAAGTGATTTTATGTATGGGTGAGCATAAAATTTGAGATGAATGATTTGAGTTTCTCGCATGAACTGATCTTCACGATGGTTCATATATGATAGTGATGTATCCATGAATAATGGGATATCGATAGCTCAATCTTATATAGTTAGAGTTCAAAATTTTGGAGGTTTATATATATATTAAATTTGAGTTTTTGCGGTAAATATACTGCTAGACCTTCTATCTAAGGAGATATCATAGAACTTTATATTAATTAAAATTAGTTCTCTGGATAATATATCCATCTATATATACTAATAATTAATCTCTGTTCATAGAAAGGTGGCTATACCATCAACGTAAAAGGTAATTTTACTAAGTAAAGTGTGCCATTGCAATCTAAACTTGTGGAATATATAACATTTTAGATTGAGTTGTATTTTCCATTTGACTTAGCTACTTTGCAATACTCAATACCTATATAACTCTATGCTCCTACTGAAGGTACAAGCTTGTACCAGTCTTGTACGTCTTTATAATACACTAGACATACTTTGCTAATTGATTGGCGAAGTCGGCTTTTGGTGAAATTGAGCATAATCCTGGCAAGTTGTTGTTGGAAATTATATGCTGGGTATTGAGGTGAGTGCGGGAGTATAATAAATCTTTGGTATTTGGAAAATTTTCAATGAGAAAAATACATAATTTTATAACATTTTCTTTAATAAATTAGATTTTTCTAAGATATCAATTGTTCAAAATATTGAAAGTATTAGTTCTGTTGATTATGCAACTTTGAAACAACATTGTAATTGTAAAAGTTGTTTTATCAAACTAACCGCTAACTATAACTGTTTAACTATTATAAGTTTATAATTATGGAAACTAGTCATGCTTAACCAACAGTCACTAATGTGTCTGAATTAGCCTGGGTACTTACTCAAAAATATAGTTAATGATTCGTTTTAAATTGGCGAACTATAGGGGAAATTTCAGGTCAAATATGCAGGCCTTATAATAAGTTGAAGGTGTCTTCTATGGATCCATATATCAGGATATATGATATGTAGTTGTTTTCGCTGCGGCTTCACAGAACACTGAGTCAAAATAATATCGTTTGTTTCACTTCTGGCACAGCCGCATATACATATCGTATACATCGATCGATCATATGAGGATAAATTCAAAACGGGTGAAGATGATGCATCGATCAATCAATCATATACATTGTGAATCGCCTCAACACCTATAGCTAAGCTTTAAACTGCAACAAAATAAAAAAAACTACACAGCCTAGGGCGATCTTCACCTATGCTGTTCAGAAAACAGTGCTATATCTGGATATATCCAATATATAGTGCCTGAATAAAACGTGATTTAGTTAGTAGAATTTTAAGTACTGCTAATACCAGCTGCTATAAATTATGGCTATGACATAGTTATTCACTGCGTGATGAATAGTATTTTTATCAGTTGAAGGTCACAATAATGTACATATACTAAACAACCTCCAGACTTCTATAGTGACTATGGGCTGTAAACTATAGTATACAGAATTCGTATGATCATTCCAAAAATATATATATTCGAACATGTTTTATCAATACTGGACAATTGACTAAAGCCAATAATACTTGGTCAAATTTATATATATGAGCTCATACATTACCATACTAGTTTCTACTATAATTTATAATCAAATAGCTAACTATATATGAATTCTCAACGTGAGCCCAATTGATTATATTCATGGCTAAATGCCGTCAGGCCTCTTATCACGACTAAGTGCTAATCAATTGCTTAAGTCAGCCTCGAGTGATCAATAATCCGGTATATATTGTCATGTTTTTAGTTATTGATCATGAGGAATAGCTATCTTTCGATACATGTGTTACATATCAATCGATCATGTGCGCGTTCTTTAGACACATCAGCACTCGAATGATTAACTATCCTTTAGCCTTACAGATCATCCACTCACCCATTTATTATGGATATTCATTAGGTTGATAACTCAAACAACAAGCAAAAACTTCGGACAGCTTGACTATTATCTAAAATGGAAGTAAAAGAATCTTAATCCATAAACTAGTTCAATTATTTGCACTCGTCTGCTTAGAAAGCATCATATGCATAGGATGTCCCAGATTTAAATGCTCCAATCGCAACTTAGGTCCACCCTCGGAAATTGAAAATTTGTACCAGTTTTCATATTCCGTTCCGGTAAAAAACAGATTTGCACTTAAAAGTTCACAATTCGAATGCACAATAAGCCAGCCATGCTCATATCAGCTATATTGGGCTACAAAAGTCTACAATAAAACCAACCAAAGCCTGACAGCCTTGCTTAGCACTACCACTGTAATTATAATTAGACTTCTATTTTGGGGATACTATTCAGCGCGCATGCCCTATTGAGAAACCTGCATCGTCATCTCTCAAAATTAATGACGGGGTTTGAGCAGTTGTAACTTTTCACCATCTTAAGGTATGTGTACTATGTTGTACGCTAATAGTGCTTGAATGGTACCACTCAGCTTGGGAGCTGAACCTCTCTATACAGGCGGTTTGTACCAGGTAGCATAACAGTTAAGCTTGAGGGTGTTCGTAGATTATTATCCTGCAGTAGGTGTAACCTTGAGTGGCATCTGGATGAATCACCGTATATTACCAGTATCAGCCACCGATAGTTGTGTCTTTATCTAAAAGCCCAATTACTTGCCATTAGAATAGTCAATTTCATTACTAGCACACCATTGATAATTAATTACAGTGGTGGAAATTTTGGAGTTTAAAGCACTGGACAAGTATCAGTACAACGTGCCAGAACTTTTTAATTGATTCTTTTTAGTTAACAATTTCTATAGTCAAGCAATTCGAATTAGCCGATTACAAAGCCCGAAATCTGTGACCAATCAAATTGTGAATTTAATGTAAACTAAATCAAGTTGATTTGTAGAGTTGGTTGAGCTATAGCCGTACGCGTATATCGTTTTAGACGTAACGATAATATCCATTCTAAAGACTGGAATCTTGCAATCATATATGATCCCATATATATCTCGTTGAAGTTGTAGCTTGGCCGATTATTGGAGTCTAAGCTATAGCTACCTAGGCTGCCATGGCCAACTGTATCAGAATGTACTGTAACTATCATGTAGTTTGTGAGTGTAGAGTGACTGGTTTCTATGGTCACAGTTAGCATAAATGCATCATGATACAGCATATGAACATATCCAGTAATGCATACCATGGTACCCTAGGTTGGTATACTTAATCTATAATTAAGGGGAATCGAAAGGCCGGGTCACCCATTTAGCCTCTATATATAGACTACGAAAATTAAAGGATGTTTAAGCATAGCTTTCCAGCTTGGGATCAATACAATACCTTTAAATTCCTAATTTCCTGCAAAAATATATATACAAAATAGAAGGATAAAATGGCCATGAAGATTTTAATGCCATATATATATATATTATAATTTAAATCTATAGAATGAACCCGAAACCTGACATAATATGAATGAAAACAACGTGTACAGTTTTTGTCAACACTACATTTATAATTTAAAACTTATCGTTAGTGAAGCTCCCGAACTATAGTGAACACGTTTCTACGATTAATTTCATGTACCCCAGAAACTTCGTTTCATAATAACCTAGCTAATAAGCGGTTAATTATAGCTCTATAGCTAGACCATGGAATTTAACAATTGTTAGAAACGTTGCTTATAAATTATGACCTTTTAACTTAAGAATTTTAAAGGCTACCATTTCGAGTCCGAAAAGTGTTTGGACGTACGTGAGGTATATATATTAAATTTTTATCAGTGCTCTAAATCTCAATTGTGTGCGTTTATTAAAGTATTATCAAATCCAGGATAGATGCATTGAAAAATTTGAATATTAATGATCGATATCAATATTATGGCTCACTTGACTATAGTATAATTTGAAAGTTAGGGCTAATTACCCTAATTCAATCGGTTTATATAGATATATATATAAATTCCATGCAATTAATTGGTCTATAGCTAAAGGTAAGGCGCATCGAATTGGTGTACTTCTTATAAAGAGGGGCTATCAACCTACCCCAACCTAGCCACAGTAGTATGATTTAACTTGACGTAAATAATTAGATTTTGTGACTCAGATAATTTTTCATTACTAAATTAAGTTATGCACAGCCAATTACATTAGTATATTCAATATATAAGTAAGCTGCGTGCCTTTCTTAAGTGAAATTAATTTGTTACAAACTTGAAAATATTCAATTTTCATTCATATGATATCTTATATGTGTAACTGAACATTGATATATATGGATAGTAATTAAATTTAAATTAGCACACAAATATATTATCCAAATTTATAAGCTCTCCTGATAATCTTTTTACTGCGTTGATGACTATAATAATATTAGTATACTAAAATCACAACAATTGATTGAATGATTGTTAATATATGTTTATGATATCCATACTGTAATGAACAGTTTCCTGCTACAGAGATCGATATCGATACTGCTAACGAAGGCCGGTTATCGCTAGCTGTAGAGTCAATACCTGATTCGACTGGAGCTGTTGAACTGTAATTAACTCGGCAAGCTAAGATTATAAAATATATTGAAGCGTAAAATATGTATGTATATAGTCTAAACAATTAATATAGAGGTAGCTTAAGCGATATAGAGACGGTATACCAGCTGGTATGTATACCATATGGTATGCATGCCAATCAATATATATATGAAGTTTTTATTTATCGATATTTGATTAATGTAATAATATTACAGTAATACATCCGTATACAAGTTTCTATGAAATTATATATGGTTCAAGTTAAAATTCATAAAATTATTGCAAAGTTAAAGCACACATTGTATACTAGCGACCTGTGTCTACGGTACCAGTAGTTGACCTATGTACTAGTAATATTATATATACGATATATACTTAATTGTAAGTGTACATATATATAGAAGCTTAAGCTTCTAGAATTTGTTCTATATATATTTTCCAATATATGTATTTTATTGCACGTATTTCAACGTTCTTAAGTTTAAATTCAATATTGCAAAAAAACTATGTACTTATAGGATATATGACAATTGTTAACAGGCTACCAGTGGTAGGTCCAAATCAAATCCGTGATAATATATAACTTAAAAGCATACATCCGATGACTGATGATACTTGGATTGTGAGCCGTGTGAATTAATTAATGACAGTGAGTCACCACAAACCTCTGTGCCGTGACGCACCTACAGTAGGAATATTCACATCATCATTTCATGCCATAGTTATAATTACTAATCGCGATTATAGCATGGAGCAGCATCCGGATACCAATAAGCTGAAAAATATTATATATTTGTATTTGAAATTTACTGCAAAGAACGCCTATAGCTACCATAGAGGTTAAGCTTGAACATATTTGACACTAGCCTTTAATTTACATGTATCAATGGCTCCAGTGCTATTTATAGGAAGGTGGCAAAGTGGGATTATCATCCAATAGTTCCAGTAGTGCGACTGATTAATGAAATCTCAACTACCTGCGAAATATTTAAAATCGATAAACTATTTTTTCAATTGTATATTAATCTATCTATAGAATAGAGGATGTTGAATATGGCACGTATTGTATCGAATCGCTCGACAGTTCTGATGGAGGTTCGGGATGTACCAGTGACTCAAGTACGTTCAACTTCTAGGCATGATTCATAGCCAGACCTGGGTATACCGAAGGCTACAGAATTTTGGAAACAATTTTGACTCAACTACAGACTTCCACGCTGGTAAAAAAACACCCGGCAAACCGAACTTATTACAGCTTTCTCAGGTCTAGAAAAAGAATTTTTTACGGCTTATTTTTTTTGACTCGAGATCTTGCACCAGCGCTAGTAGACCACGTAATTAATTATTCAAGCTACACTAAATTATTCTGAATAAGGCTACAAAAGTCTAAAATTTTCTTTCTTTGCACTTTTTTTTTTTTTGCTTGCCATTTTTTTTTTTAAAAAAAAACCTCAAGCCTGCCAATACCGCTTGAATCATTGGGAATATAGGCATCCCGCCTTGGGACAAAAACCACTAACGCCAGAATGTCGACCCTCTCAACCAAATTTTTCGAACAATTTTTCTTCTCTTCTCTTTTTTTTTTTTTTTTTTTTCTTTAAGGAAAAAGACTTTCTTCCAGCAGTTCGAGTGTTACAGAGTTTTCTATTTTGAAAGACAAAGTATACCGAACTAGTTTTTTCTTCTCTTCTCGCTCGTTTTATTTCTTTAAATCTTTTTTAAAGAAAGAGACTCTTTCGATTCTTTGAAAGCGACAGTATCTCTTCAACTTTGAAATCAAGGAAAAAAAAAATTTACAAAGAGACGCCACTGAACTAGTAATTTTCAATCAACAGATTTGGTGTATTACGACAAAAAGTATATCTAGATTATAAAGTATCGACAAGTTGACGGTATTTTGTTTAATCGGCGCTTATTGTAATACGACTTTTTTAGTTCAACGACCTTTTTATTTTTCTTTCTTTAATCGAGGCTACTGGTTAATTTCAACTTGATAAAAACAATCTAATTTGGTTCTCAATATTCAAATCAAGAAGGTAAATTATTCAAAACGTATAAGTGACAAGAAAGTTGAAATATTTTTTGGAACAAGTTTTGGATTTTTGTATTATTAATATCTTTTTGGACAGAACAAATTAGTATTTGAATTTTTTATTAAAAAGTTTCAACAAAAAAGAGTAAAACTAGAAAATCTTTTTCAGCTTATTGAAAACCTTTTTACAACACTTTAAATCTTTAGGACCTTTTCACTAAGTGCTCCTATCAACAACAACAACAAAAACTTACAATAGTTTATATATATTTGAAAGGTAAAGATACGATTTTTAAAATGCCTGGTATGAGTTATTATAATGGTCAGGTTGTAACACCACCTGATTATCCAGCTACCTATCATCATCAACAATATCCAATTCCACAACCTTATCAACAACCACCGCACCATCAAATGATGTGTGCACCACCACCACCTCAACCAACCTATCAATATGGTGGGTATGCTCAACCTCAACCACAGCAATCTCAACAATATATGAAAGATTATTCACATCAACATCAAGCAGCTGCAGCTGGATTTTATGGTAGACGATCTTCATCAAGATCTCAATTATTTGATTCAAACAATCGTCATACTAGTTATTCAAGTAATGGTACAACATTCTATTTGGCACCACCACAAGTCCCATTAGATCAAGCTGTACCATCACCAGTTGTCGCTCCAATTATTCAACAACAACAACAACAACAGCAACCACAAATTCAACAACAAGTTTATCAATTACCACCACCAATCCAACAACCACCAGCTCAACAACAACAACAACAACAACAAAGTACAGCTTTTACTGGAGGTGTTGCTGCTAATTTGGATTATAATTTTGATGATATGGCAACATTTTTAAGTTCTATGGCTTCATCAATTATGCAAAAACAAGACGGTGGTAATGAATTCCAAAAGTTCTGTTTACAAGTTTTACAATCAACTAGATTACCAAAAGCAACTGTTATTTTGGCATTAGTTTATTTATCAAAACGATGGGCTTTGGGAGATTTACCAAATAAACAATTGGATTCAATGACTGAATATAAAATGCTGGTTGTTGCTTTATTGTTGGCAAATAAATTTCATGATGATAATACTTTTACTAATAAATCATGGCATCAAGCTACTGGATTACCAGTTGCTGATTTGACAAGATTAGAACGGCAATGGTTGGCAATGATTAATTGGTCAGTTCATTTAAAAACTGAAGAAGAATTAAGTGGATGGGAAAAATGGAATGAATGTTGGAAAATTTTTGTTGAAAAAGGTGGTAGATATACAAGTGGTAATACCAGTACTGCTGTATCACCAATCGGTAGTCCAATAACCCCAAATTATTCACCAGTTCCTAATAATTATACTATTCCAAAATGGTATGAATTGGCAAATAATCGATCAAGCAACGCTACCAATAATAATAATAAAGTTGTTTCACCACCAAATTTTTCATTTTTTCAACAATCATATGCTAGTGATGCGAATCAAAATACTACAAGTAATCAAAGAAGGCATACACCAGTAAGTCAGGCACCACAACAACAATCTTTCTATGTTTCTGCTTATAACAATATGGAAACTTGTAGTTGTTCAATGTGTTCTTTTGAACCAGTTCATTCACATAATCGATATTCACATCACCATCATCATCAACCACACCATCATCACCATCAACAAGGCTATCAACAGCAATTACCTTCCTTGAGCCAACAACGGTTGATGGCTCCTATTTCAAGACCACCAGTCCATATTGCTCCAATTATGCCATGGTATAATATGGGTGCAAATAGTGTAGCTGCTTGTTAAAAGCTATGCTTTAAATATATAATTTTTTTTAATTTTTATTGGGGGGTATTTTTATTCTTTTTAAATACGTATTAATTGGGTTTTTGTTATTTTCTAAACATTTTAGAAAACTTACGGCATATTTACAATAAAAAAAAAAAAATTCGAAAAAAAAAAAAAAAAAAATTATAAAATGATAAAAAAATTGTTTTGTTTTTGGGATTACCAAGTTATTTATTGATACGATTTGACTTTATTAGGACAATTTTGTTGGAAAGTTCAAAAAGTATCAATAATGAATGAGGTAAATGTCCAAGTTATACCAAAGTTTTGTGTTTTTTTGTTCTTATTTTTCTTTCTTATTAATTTGTGTTTTTAATAATTTCTTTATTATTATTATTAGTGCTACTGTTTTTTGCAAATTTTTTTATTTTTTGTTTTTCTTTTTAAAAAAAAAAATATTATATTGGAATTATTAATTATTCTTTAGTTTGTTAGTTTTAATATATATTACGTTAGACTTTTTTTTAAACTTTCTTTTCTTGTAGTTTTTGTATAATCATAGAACTTACAACATGAATGGATGCAGATGATACTTGAAATTTTTACTAGCCTCACGAAACGCGGCTTATACTTTTGGATTACCGAGAATAGTCCTTATAATATATATATATATAGCTAATCATATATAGAGGCTCTTGAGGAACTTGAAGTTCTTAAGCCATATTATATATTTAAATTTTACTATATTATATTATACTGTTAATTGCATGCTTATTTTGTAATATTTTTAATATTTTAGATTCAATTATATTACATATGATGTCTGATTCCTTCTTAAGAATTTTATATATATATTTATTGTTCCCTTTTAAATTTCTCGATATACACCAAAAAAGCCTAATTATAGTATTTAATCACATTTACATATATATATTCTCAATATTTTGGGTATTGATCGATCAAAATCGCTAGAAATATTAGCGAACGTGTTACATACTTCAACAATAAGCACTTTAAATGATTATTTTAAAATTCTAGAAACTTTTTTCCTTGAATTTTGTCTGCAGGTGACGGATGATTTATATTTAATTAACGTAATTATTAATCAATTTAAATATTATATGTATACATATATAATTAATCAATAGCTATATATATATATATATAGTTGAATTGCCATCGTTCAGTGATTACAGCTTGAGATCTGAGCCACCACAGGTACAAGCAGCATCTCACAAAGTAGAAGTAACCAATAGCTATATTCATAACGAGCTAATACTATTCGGCATATTTACAGCTACTAGCCAACCAAGAATTACATTAGAATTGAGGATTAAGCTAGTCCCGCTTTCACTCAATTATTGCATTGATATATCAACACTAGCACACAAAGGCTTAAGGGGATACAATTACGGCAGTAGCTCGCGGAAGCATGCCCAAACCAGCAGATTTTTTTCTCAGTGTATTGCGGAATCAGGGTTGAAAATTTCCCAATTTTAGGCATTACATCCAGAGTTACTATAAAGTTCAAACCCCCGCATCATCAATTTCCACAGTTAAAAAATTAGTTTCTAATATAAATATTCAAGTTCCAATAATTTTGAAGATCCCGACTATTCTTTTTTACAGACACAAAACTCTAGATTTAAAATGAATAAACCAATCAATTTTTTCAGGGGACATCCTACAGATTCTTTACTTGCAAGTCAAGAAATTCTGGCAGGAGCAACATCATTACTGACTCCATCTTCACGACCGGAAGATTCAGACTACGAAACAAGACATCCATTAACATATGGTAGTGATCCTGGTGCAATTACCGTCAGAAAACTGATTGCTGACTGGTCACAACGGGCGCACGGTGATTCATCAACTATTGACCCGGACTCAATTAACCTAACTAATGGTGCAAGTTTCGGTGCTCAAAATGCATTACAACAATGTACAAGTGCACAAACAGGTTATACAAAACGAGCATTTATCATTTCACCAACATATTTCTTAATTAATGCGATTTTCAATGACTCTGGGTTTAATAATAGATTAACTGCAATTCCAGAAGATTCCCAAAATGGGGTAGATTTGGAGTATTTGGAATCAAAATTCAAATATTATGATGAAAAAGAACCAGATGTTGATATATCAAAAGTTACTGATCTTATTAATGAACAACCTGAACGGAAAATTTATAAGTTTGTTATTTATTGTGTACCTACTTTTTCAAACCCTACAGGATCCACAATGACAACTGAAGTTCGAAAAAAATTATTGGAATTATGTCGGAAATATGATGCCTTGATTGTAAGTGACGATGTTTATGATTTGTTAGATTATAGAGTTAACACTAAGGAAGAGCTACCACCTAGATTTGTTGAATTAGATAGGCAATCAGTTACAAATAGTTATGGTAATACTATTTCGAATTGTACTTTTAGTAAATTATTAGGACCAGGGTTAAGAGTAGGTTGGCAAGAGACAGCTAATAATAAACTAGCTACACAATTATCTCAATCTGGTGCAATCAAATCTGGTGGTACACCTGCACATATGAATACAATGATTGTTGGAGAATTGTTAAAATCTGGTAGTGTTGATAAAGTTATCAGTAACTTGAACTCCGTTTATAAAGAACGATCTAAAGTTATGCAAGATTGCTTTAAAAAGTTTTTACCTCAGCATACTAATATTCAAGGTGGTGATGGTGGCTATTTCTTTTGGGTAACATTACCATCTGAGTTTAAAAATAAAACTAATGAGATTTTGAAGTTATGTCAAGAGAAAGGTGTAGTTTTGGCTCCTGAATCTAGTTTCCAAGTTCAAGATGATGACATGGCTAGCGGGGCTTGCTATAGAGTTTCTTTGAGTTATGAGACTAGTGAAAGAGCTGCTCAAGGGATTGAGATTTGGGGTAATGTTTTGAGAGAGTTGAGTGGTTAGTACAAGTTGTAATAATTATCTTTGTATATGTAGTATTATGGAATCCTAGATCAAATAGCATAATATATATTAAGATTAGAATTTAGCTGGATTGCAATATTTAGATTTAATGCAGCAAATTATCTCACTAATTATGAACGATTGTATTCTTAAATATATATAGCTAGTAGTACTCTGAGTATCGCATCATGCATATATTAGTTATCAATTCCATGGAATAACCAATATAATCCGATATTGTATGCATACACAATTGTACATATACATACAGTAGGCCTAGATTTGTTGAAGTCCAAGATTTAGTTGCTCTATTCTTTCGGATGTTTACGAGTTGAAAGGATATAAAGCAATTATTCGTGTTATACGTGTTACTTAAACTTAATCTGTTGACAGGATAGAGGCTGGTTATGTAATGATTAACATGAATACATGCTAATGAGTGGTGATAGAGTGGTGGATCTACACACATGAAGTTATTATACAAAAAATGTATTTAAGTGAAGATGAGGAGATTAAGTTCATAATTCCTCCTAAAAGATTTATATACTAAAATTTCTAGTCACATGACTTTATAAACTATCAACCTAGTTATTAGTACTGTAGACAGTACGTTGCATATTTTGATACTGCAACAAGATTGGAATCGATTACAATTAATTAATTAATATATACAATTGATTAATGATCACTATATATTAATTATAATATTGACAGTCTAAGTATCAAAACAGATATATAATAGTTAACTAGGTATATATACCAATAAATACACATATTTTAATTGAAAAATATGTAATTATAATCCATTTAATCAATCACAACGTTAAAAACTAATCAAGAATTTATAGTATAAGATACCAAAATACATAATACGCCACCAATTGACAATCAATTGAAATAAAGGGGATAAATATAATAAAGCAGGGGAAATAATACCACACGTGTGAATGAACACACGAAGCGCGTTACCCACGTGCATCGCATGCCATCTTTAAAAAACTATAAAATTGGCATTGCATATCTAGCGAAAAAAAAAAAAAAGTCTCTATTAAAATATGAAAGTAAAGCTGATAATGTTATCATGGATCGTTCGATCAACGATTTAACAGTTTTCATTCTAAACAACACTTGCCAAATAATCATCAAATAAACAATGAGGCTCATACATTATCAAAGCAAAAAAAAAAAAATGCAACATGTGCACATTTTAAAGTAATTAAAATCTAGTACTTTAATAAAAAAGAAAATCCATATTCTCTATACATAAATAACTTAATAAAAATAAACACTATAAAAAACACATACACCATGCAATAATTAGATAAAAAAGAATGGGTATCTTGAATAATTGATTCAATCAATTGTTAGCTTGTTTCATTAGTTGAATTATTTGGATTCATTGGTTTATTGATTTGTTTCATGGAGCTTGCGGCAGTAGGTACAGCAACTCTCAATGGCATTCCTAATTTTGTACTATTAGTACCACCATTATTAGTGGAATTTGCTTGTTGTAAACTAGTATTTAAAATAGCTGTTCGATTACTTGGTGAATAGCTCATACTAGTATTGGTATTATTAACATTGATATCCATATTCTCTTTTTCAACTCTAGTAACAGCTTTTTTATTCATTGCTAAAACAGAATTGGGTTTAAAATTTTTCCTTTTAACTAATTCAGTTTTAACACCAAATTTTTTCTTTGGAGAATTTGTATTATTATTAGAAGTATTAGCCATACTTGTATCTTCATGAGAACTTGTAGTTGATTCATCACTATCAGATTCAGCATAAATTTTAGCTGGAGAAGTTAGCTTTTGTTTTGGTGAATTGGAATTTGCCATTGATACATCACTTTCACTTGAATCATCTTCCCATCTTACTCGTTTTTTGGCAGGCTTTTTGGGCGGGGAACGAATTACTACCGTATGCCGTTTACTTGATGCAAAAGGTCGTTTAAATGCTGGTTTTTTATTATTATTAGTTTTATCACTTGTAGAAATCGGCGGATGAATGAACGATGACTGCAAATTTGTTGAAGAATATAATAATGGTGCTGAAGGAGTTTGAATTGGTGGGATATTATCAATACTAATGGAGCTATTATTAAATATTTTGGAATCATAAAATTCCTTATCATATTCATTCCCCAATGGATTACCTTCATCTTTTAGTTTATTTAATAACTCATAATAATTTAATGCTAATGAACTCAACGAACCTGCAACAGGAATGTCTATAACAGAATCTTGTAAAAATTGATTATGAAGTTTAACTTTTTGTAGTTCAGCAAAGTTATCAAACATTTCAGTATCTAAATCTGTCCAACCATTTGTTTCTGTTAGGTTTCTTCGTAAACTTTCTATTGCCGACTCAACTGCTGATTGATCTTGTAAGCTATTTATATATTGTTGCAAAGAGTCCTGCTCATTTGTTAACTTTTTCAATAATAAATTTGATTCATTAGTTTCATTATATTCCATAAAAATTTTAACTTGATCAATTTGATTTGCTAATGATCTTAATCTTGATAATGCCATCGATCTTTGTTTTCTATTATCTTGAGTCTTTTCTATTGTACTTTTTAAACTTTCTTTTGCATTAATTAATGCATCTTTACAATTTTGTCGAATCTTTTCATGCTTTGCCATTGCAATATTAATTGCCTTGGACTCTCGGTTTCTTAATTCTTCAATTTCTGCTCTTTGCTCTGTAATCATTTTTAAATAAGATCCAACATGTCTATCCAAATTATGTTCATTTCTAATAACTTTTGTTTTAATCTTTTTCGCTCTATCAGCATATTTTAAAGTATTTAAAGTTTCATCATAATGGGCTGAACTTGGACTGATACAAACAATCATAACTGTTTTACAATTCCCACCTAATGAAAATTTTAATAATCTCGTTAATTTCGAATCCCTATAAGGTACATGACCTCTTCTTCTTGGATCACATAATGCGTTAATACAATTACCCAATGCTAATAAACTTTTATTAATATTAGCACCTTCCATTAATCTTTCACCCCTATTTTTTGTTGCTGCAGCTCTTTCACTACCTGCTAAATCAATTATAGATAATGTTGCAAAAGTATGTGCTTCTGATAATTCAGCTGTTCTACTCTTTTGAATAACATTGATTTGTAGAACTGCATGAGATCTTGATGATGTTGCATTAGCTTCAGTCGGACTCATGGTACGGTTTTGATTACCAATTAATATCATATCCATAACTTCATGAACACTTGATGGTCGATGACTACTTAAATTCGATACACTAATCCTCTTCTCTGAATCTTCTCTTAATACTAGGTTTTTACTATTATTACTTGGCTCTAATAAATCTCGAATCGTTTCATTGTAAATTTCTAGATAACTTAATGATACATCAACATTTTTTGTATCAGCTAAGCTATCAATCCTTTCGAATAGTTCTTGCATTGTTAAAAATATAATACCGGGATCATCTGGATTACCACTAATTGTATGAGTTTTACCACAACCAGTCGCACCATATGCAAAAACTGTTGCATTATAACCATCTAATACATTATCAATTAAAGGTTTTGTTGAATTGGTATATACATCATTTTGAGTCGAACTTTCATCAAATAATCTATCAAATACAAATCGATGTTCTCTAATTCTATTTGTTGTTTTTGGAAATGCTGCTCTTTGCATTGACGATAATGGATTGGATTCTGGTGGATCAAAGATTAACATCTTATCATCTACCACATTGACTACTTTACGTAGTTGTTTCCCACCACCAAGTCGACTTGAAGGTCTATCTGTTGATGATCCTCCCCCACCGGCAAAACTCCCATCACCTAAGAATAGCGGTTCATTATTAGTTTGTCGTAAATGTGTAGATTCTTCAGAAGTAAATGGTCGAACACGTACTAATAGGCTTGTTAGTACTAATTTCTTGTTAGTATTATTATATACATACCTGTAACAGAAATAGACGATTCTTTACCGCCTGAATTCATACTTTTACTCTCTTATTTTGAAAGAATAACTTGTCGTCAAAATTTTGTGAACTAAACGTCAAGAATTAATAAATAAATAAAAAAAAAATTGGGTGTATCGATAACGGGAATTGGTTTGATGAAGAATTTTTTGTTTACTAGTCAAGTCAACAACACGCTAAAAAACAAAAATATCAGAGAGAGAAAAGGAAAAAAAGAAAAGTCTCACCAAAAACCAGCAGGAGAAGAAAAAGGAGGAAAAATAAATAACTTGAGACACGCAAAAAAAAAAAAAAAATAAACAAATTTTCCCTGGCCGCGCGTCTATCGAGAAATTTCGTTTTCAAGACGACGACGACAAGCATTCACCATGTGCACCAATAAACAATTACTGTAATGGTGATACAATCGATCACCATCATATTTCAGCTCATTCATGTGGTTTGTGACCGTTGGGTAACCATGTACTGACGAACGATACACGCGTCGTTACCCGTGCAACAGAAAAGTAGTTCTAAAAAAAAATTTTTTTTTTTCAAAAGTCCACCTTCAATCACAGAGTGTGACGGTTATAATTACAATTGTAAAAAAAAAAGAACATTGAAAGTTTCTTATTGACTATCTACTACTAAGAATGCATTGGGGATGGGGTAGTTTTGTAACTTCATCAGGTCAATATACCGTTGAGATGATTTCACAAACCCATTATCTTGTAAAGCTTTAATACAAGTTTCTAGTAATTTTCTGGTTACAGTGATTTCATACCTTTCACAATCATCCATCAATTCTTCAACAATCAGCGGATCAGGGTCTTTTAATCCTTCTAATAATATTTTAATAGTCTCTTCATTAGGTTTGATCTCCATTGCTTGTTGGCATTCTCTATAAAACTTCAATGAAGCAGCTGAATTAATAGTGCTAATTGATTTACACATTAAATTCATTATTAAAGTCTTTAATGAATCAGTCGTATTAGCCTTTGAGCAGATTTGTAAAAAAAGTTCGGTAACTTCTCTTAAATTTTGATTTTGAGCTACTACTCGAATCAGCTGGGGTAACTGCTTAGCCCGCAATAATTCTGCAAATTCTCGCATTCGTTCTAATAATTTAAATGCTGGTATCAATTCTCCAGAGGTTGCATGTGCTTCTATCAACGGGATGTAATATTGGGTAGTAACATGCTCTAAGGGTTGATTGAACGCTTCTTTACGTGTCTTTGATCTTAAAAAACACCATCTAACAAGTGTATAATCACCATTTCTACTACCGATATCTATAATTCTATCCAAATCAGAATCAGATAATACTATACTACCAGGAATAACTGCAGTTTTTGATGCCCATTTTAAACCATCATAATGATATTGTTGCGCTGCTTTTGAAATAAACAACCCCCAGGTTCTTGAATAAATATTTTCTATTTTTGACATTCTATGCATCATCTCCATTGCATAATCTATATCGTTTTTTTCTAATAGTGCCATGCATACTATTTCATTAACATGATAAATCAATGAATATCCTTTTTGTGCCGCTTCTTTAATTGTGAATAATGCTTTTTCTATTTGATTGGTTGATACATATAATAGTACCAATCTTTCATAAACTTCAACTTGTGCTCGTTTATTAATGGGTAATGTATTAGTAGCGATAATTCTACTATATCTATAAGTTAGTAAAGGATCTCCTGATGAGATGATTATATTAAATAATTGTTGGTAAACATTGCTTTTTGTTGCTGGTATTAAATAACCTAATTCTGAATATTTTTCTACTAATTGAACAGCTAGCTCTTGATGTTGAATACTTGGATGATAATGCTCTAGAGTTTTGATTAAATATCTATAAATTGATTCGTCAACTTTGAAACTTTTATCAATTAATTGCCTGCCTAAATCTAACACCTCATCATAATTACTTGATTGCCTCAGTTTTCTCATATGCTGACATATTGATTTCCAATCTTCTTGGTTGATTTCAGATACATCTTTGTTGATAATTTTCTCTATAAAATTTGGTGTACTCTCATCAATATACTGATTCAAAGTAGCTGTAGAATACCTTAGTCTTATAAATTTATTTATGAGAGGTCTTGTTCTCAGGCACCGCAATGCATGCATATTATTTCTCACCTCACTATCCTATTCTTCTAAATTTTAACTAGATGAAAAATTCTGGTGTTATATTTTGTCTACTCAAAATAATAGTATCATTCATTACTAGAGTTGGTAAACCCAATGATTGGTCCCGATCCACCGACAATACAGTCCATATAAATTTTTTTTTCCCCCCTTCGCGCGGCTGCTTTGATCTCAGGCATCAATAACGATTAACGCTAAGACAAGCACATACAATCATTAAAACTTTTCAACGACAAAATTTTTCAAAAAATTATCAACTTTTCATCACTAGTATCAATATAGATTACAAGCAATGTTGAGAACAGCTATTCGGTCACAAAGCCGCATGCTGCGTGCTAGTGGTCCATTTCAACGGCCTATGATGGGGTTGATGACTGTCAGATTTAACTCCACAAGTAACTCATCTAGTCATAATTATGAAGCAGTTACTACGGCTGGCACAAATACTGTTGAAGCATCAACTATCCCAACAAAAATTATTCAAGAAGCTCCTCATAATCTATCAACTGAAGAGGTTGTTAATAATTTATCCCATGGTGCAGAAATTAAATCAGAAATCGCTTCAATGTCAGCGTCTCCAACTGCAACTGAAACTATTGCTGAAATTACAAATACTGTTAGTCCAGATCAAGTTGGTTATTTTCAATCATTAGGTTTAGCACAAAATTGGTATTGGCCACCAGATATTTTCCAACATATTTTTGAATATGCTCATGTTTATACTGGATTACCATGGTGGGCTACAATTGGGCTAGTTACTATTGGTATGAGGTTGGTTATGTTCCCAATGTATTATAAAGCTACAGATACCAGTGCAAGATTTAGTAAATTACAACCAGAACTAAATGAAATTTTAAAAGATTTCCAAGAATCAAAAGATCCAATTGATGGTCAAAAAGCATTATTAAAAAGAAAAAAATTAATGGCTGAACACAATATTAAATATAGATATTTATTAGGCCCAATTTTTGGTACACCATTTTTCATTGGTATTTTTGCTGGTTTAAATAGAATGGCTCAAGCACCAGTTGAAGGCTTTTTAACTCAAGGTTTAGCATGGTTCTCAAATTTATCAATTGCTGATCCTTATTTAAGTTTACAAGTTGCAACTGCATTGATTTATTCTGCTACTTTTAGATTGGGTGGGGATGTTGGTGGTGGTAGTCCAGCCGCTGGTGCAATGAAAAAAATTATGCCATGGTTACCATTTATTGCAATTCCATTAACAATGAAAATCCCAGCTGCCACATGTTTATATTTCTGTTATAATGGTGTTCTATCATTAATTCAAGCAGCTGTTTTCCAGAATGCAAAATGTAGAAGTGCTTTAGGTTTAGCTCCAGTTGTTAAAAATACTAATACTAAAAAAGAAAATACTATAGAATCAGTAAAATCAATGTGGGCTAAAATGAGTGAACAAGCGGAAGAAGCAGCAAAGAAAAAGAAGCAAGAATTAGAAATCAAGAGAAAACATGAATTGGAACAATTACAGAAAGAATCTAGAAGATTTATTAAAGTTGATGATAAGATTAAGAATACTCAAAAAAAAGCAGATGCATTAAATAATAAAAAGCATATTTCTGGTAAACGAGTTAAAAAGGGCAAAGAAATTAGAATGTAAATTCTTTGTTTTGCGGGGTATAGGTGTATATTTTTAAAATGTTGTGTATTAATGTAAATAGTAATTATTCAAATTATTTGTCAAATTAGAGATTGCAATAGTGGGTTCTGTATACTTTTTGAATCCTGCCTAGCACGTTGTGAGCTTTAATAACTATAGTGCATTGATTTAGAACTGAAGATGGTTTCTTCATAATGTAGGTAAATTATAGCAGTGTTTATTAGCTCATATCTTTGATATATGATATCAGATATTCAATGTCCAGGTATTATCTATAAGGTGATACAACCATATATGTGCATGTATAGCATACCAAACATTGATACCGATGATCAATTAAAGCTTGTTCTACTCTTCAAGGTATATTAACTAATCATATATATATTTTCAAACCTCAGTCTTAATTAAACTTTAAGATCTTTAGCGTGCTAATCCATATGGAACTCTTACAACTGGCTCTGTTTTAATATATCTAATTAGCCAATCATAATTGGGAAATATTTTTAATTAGTAATACATACAATTCAAGTCTTCAAGTCATTCAAATATAATCTAGCTAGCTAGAGTTTGTGGTGGTTCCTAGAAGGCAATAACCTGTCATTATAATTTATAACAAAAGCAGAAAAGATCAAATTTAAAGTAAACCGGTCTCTGGCCAAACATTCAATAAAGTATTTAAATGTAGGTTAGAATTAACTAATCAATCAGTTTTATAAGAGAATTTGACACCAGGTATGTATATAGCTGTATACATATTTTTACCAACTGAAATAGTAAATTACATGCAGAAGTACTTTTTAAACTAACAATCGATCGATAACACCTGATAATCTTCGGATTTTATTTAAAAAAGTTTTACCATCAGCCCAGCTGCTGTTTCCCATAAACCACGTTTTGCATATTCAAGCCCTTTAATCCTATGTGTAGAAAATCAATCTACATGAAGTTAACTAGGAAAGATCATTATCTAATGCTAAAAACAAGCCTCATATAGTAAATTTGTGATTTCACGTGAATTAAATAAACCAGATCCTTAATTAAGAAGTAATTTTTGCAATGTACAATTGTACATGTGTAACAGAAATCTTTATCAAATATATATAGAATAGCATATACATACAACTCAATTGTACAACGTGTATATACCGTTCCTCTTCAACCTGGTATATATATATATTTCAAAAAAAGACCATTAATAAGGTTTGAACTCAGTTATAAGCTTAATTTTAAAAAAAATTAATTGATAGTTGAATTCTTTTTTCCATGCCCCGCATATGCTATAGTATACTATAGATATACCGCTCCAAAAATCTGCTACTTTGAGATTGATAGTAATTATCACCATATACTCAGGACCTAGTCCATTTATTACTATGAGGTTTCAGAATCAAGCCTGTAGTAAACTGGTCTGATAATCTGAGGATATCAATTTGAAGGCAAGCTTAAATTTTCTTATGTAAATTTAACTTAATTAAATATCGAATTTCTAGGATTTTTAACGTATGTAGTACGTAAAAATTTTCAGTAGTAGCTTGCAAAGCTCCATAATATTTAACACCAACGGCTATTTTAATTCAATAGCTGTAACCACTAGTATACTTATAATTAAGAATCCTTTTATTTTCTAGTTACCTATTACATGGTTTAATCCAGGTTAATAGGTGGGCCCAGAGGCACCAGGTAGGGATGAAAAAACAGCAGTCCATGGGACCGACTTCTGAATACTCTTCCTATAGTTCTAATGTCCTTAATAAATGTAATAATAAATAGAGATTTAACTAACTAACTTATATTTTTTGTTTAGTCGAGGTAAGATTGTAATTCACGGATTTTGGAACGCGTTAAAACACGAACAAAGACGTGTTTCGGGGTCGAGGTATTTTAGACAAAGTAACTGAACCTACATGAAGTATCAATCCGATATCTAATTCTCATTCAGATGAATAAAAAAAATCAATCTAGTATAATATGAAGATAATTTGCTTGATTCAGATCATCATGTTAGGTTATATAAATAATAATTCTCGGGTCTTTCATTATCAATTAAAATTGGCCACTGGTTGGAGGACGATATTATACGTGTATACAACGTTTTATGAATTCAGAGTTCTGAAAAAACGCAGAAACTTAGCCAACCCGAATTAATTAATATGAATGACTGTATGCGTCCAATTAAAGACAGGCTAAAATTTTTTTGACGTTTATTTTGTTTGAGTTTGCTTCTACTAATTATAAGATGAAGATAGGTTCAAATTTCACGAGTTTTTGTATACACACATATATATATATATATAAGTACTGCCTGAAAACATCCTTTCAGATCCGGCCGGAGCCCATACATGTAGGTTCATGGATTTCTGTGCAATATAAATTTTTTTTTTTAACTCTTCTTTATTATTATTAACTAAAATACATATACTATAAAACTACTCTCTGTTGATATTCTGTATAAATAATACCATGGATATAATTAAAAAAATATTTTCATGATAATAAATAATAATAATAAATCATAACTATTAATAGAAAGGAGGGAAGTTAAATTTAAGTTTAGAAAAAACCTCCTAGAGGATTAACATCTCAACAATCTCAACCAAGGTCAGTCAAGGCTGGCTTTTTTTTTTACAATTTATCATTACACTGGCATATAAATTATCTTTTTACAATTTATCATTACTATCTAATTACTTAGAAGTTATTTAAAAATCTTGA